>VZTX01010639.1:182548-203214 GCA_013400915.1 Pardalotus punctatus | reverse complement strand
GATGTCCCTGCCGGCTCCAGGCCATGCAGGCTCGTGTCCAGCTGGCTGCTGACCGACACCCCCAGCCCCTTTCCGTGGCACTGCTTTCCAGCCCCTCATTCCCAGTCTGCCCATACATCCAGGGTTGCCCATCCCAGGGGCAGAATCCAGAACTTTCTGTGGTTTAACCTCACACTGTTGGTGCTGGCCCAGCCCTGAATTTGCCATGGCCTCTCTGCAGGGCCTCCCTGCCCTCGGGGACAGCTCCCCCAGTTTTCTGTCATCTGTGAACTTGCTCAGGATTCCTCCCAGTCCTGTGTCCAATTAATTTTTGAGGATGTCGAAGAGCACAGGGCTGAGGATGGAGCCCTGTGGAGCCCCAGCAGTCACAGGTCACCAGTCTGATGTCACCCCGGTCACCACAACCCTTTGTGCCTGAGCCAGGAGCCAGCTGCTCACCCAAATCATGGTGTGTTTATGCAGCTGTGGGATGGACATTCTGCCCAGAAGGATCCTGGGAGAGAGAGTATGGAAAACTTTCCTAAAATCCAGAAAGTTCCATCCACTGAGTGTGTCATGAAAGGAAATCAGGTTTGACAAGCCAAAATTTCTCCTCATGAGCCTGTTCTGGCCGTGACCAGTGTCCTCCAGGTGTTTTTCAGTTCCTCCCATAATAATCTTCTCCATAACTTTACCAAGCCCTGAAGGGAGTCTGACAGCTCTGCAGTTTCCAGGGTCCTCTTTCGTGCCCTCCTTGAAAAAAGGACAATATTTTGCAGCTTTCAGTCAGGTGGGACTTCTCTGGACTCCCAAGACCACTCAAAAATCATCAAGAGAAGTTTGGTGATGACATCAGCAGCTCTCTGAGGATTCTTGGATGGATCCCATCAGGCCCCGTAGATTTGCAGGGATCCAGCTGGAGCAGCAGATCCCACACAATTTCAGGGTTGACTGGGGGTTGATCATTCTCAGAGACATGATCCTCCAGCTCTGGGACCCCCTCGGTCCATCCATGTTGAAGAAGGAGCCAAAGGATGCATTAAACACCTCAGCCTTGTCCCTGTTTGTGATGTGACCATCCTCACCCTGGAAATGGCCAGTGTTATTTCTGCTTTGTCTGTTGCCATTAATATATTTTTTAAATCTCTTTTTATTGTCCCACACTCTTCTGGCAGCCCCAGCTCCAGCTGAGTTTTGGCCACACGAGTTTTCTCCCTCCACTGGCAGCAGTATCTCTGTGTTCTTCAAGTGCCACCTGATCCTCCTTACACTGGACATCCACATTCTTGCTTTTTTGTCTTATTTCCAAGAGAACATTCCCATTTAGCCAAGCCATCCTCCTGCATCGCCTCATTTAAATGGAGAATCCTGGATTATCTCAGCTCTCCCAACTGCGGCAGCAGAAAGACAAGATTTCAGTTTCAGGAGTTAGGATTTCAGGCGCGGTATTTAAAGCAGCAGGCTGAAGGACACAGATGACAGCAGGGAGGAGCAGCAGATGGATAAGTAGGCTCAAGAAGATCAGCGCTCCTTGAGCCGGGCAGGGCAGGAACTTGGCACATCCCAGCAGGAAACTCACAACGGGAGCAAAAAATGTGCGTCAGATTTGTGGGTTTTTGTGACCTCGGAGGCCACAGGGGACGAGGAGGGGATCAAAGCTTTCCCTGGAGGAGGTGGGAGTTGGATGTGGGATTTCTCTGCTGCCTCTTTCTCGCGGGTGTTGTGTGGGAGGGTGGGGTCAGATACGGAGGCACAATTTGCTCAGGATGCAGTTTCTCTTGAAACTGATTGAGATTGATCAAAGCTGATTGAGAAATATTCTAACTCAAAAGGCTCTATCAGAAAATTGAAATTCTGTACTCAGTAGTTTAACCAGTGGACAGCCACTCTGGACCATACCTTGTGCACCTCGGACAGCACAAGCTCAGGTGACTGTTAAGAGTTTCACACTGTGGACTTGAACAGCAGAGTTTCAAATGTTTAATTTTACTGCAAAGCAGGGTATTTTCTCAGCATTTGGCAAATATTCTTCTCTCCTTCCTCCTGCCCCTCGCCCTTCGCATCTAATTTTTCCTCAGTTGTTTTTAGTTCTAAACAACACGAGTAATTTTTTTATGCATAGCCAGATTGTGGTTCTACTGTAAAATAAAGCTACAATTTAGGTGCAGAGAGCTTTATATTCATGTCTTTAAGTAGTCTCATAATAGTAACTTTTTGACAGACCAAAAAAAAAAAAAGAAACCCCAACCAAATGTGAAAGAGATGACTGCTCTGCTAATTTTTAGCTGCAGTAATTTTATTTGCTGAGCTTCTGTGTAGGGAGGCTGACAAAATCTCTACAAAAGCTGCTTTTATCCCTATCATAGTCAAGATGCTGTGTCAACCTGCATAATTATGGAGAGCTGTGACAGCAGAGCATAAATAACAGTAATTTCTGGCATCTGATTACCCATGTATTAGGTTTCTGCAATAGTGAAGCTACAACAGATCACGCAAGAAATACTTACAGATAAGACTTGCATATGCCAAGCATGGGTGTGAAAAATAGAAAAAAATTAAATAAATTAGATTTATGTTATGTTTAGCATTTATTTACATCTTTCAGTCCATCTCTCTCTCATGTATGACAGCTTCTATCACTGCTGGGTGTCATTGCATACAACCAGCTCCTGAAATCCAGGTTTTCTCCCTGATTACTCTGTATTACAGTCATTTAGACTACCCTGCTTTAATTTGTTTGCCAGGGGGGCTTTTTAGGTTTTTTTTTCCTGTTGTTCTAGTTAATTATTACATTTGCAGACAGTGTCCCCAGCTCTGAGACTGATTTTTTTTTTTTTCTTTTTATTCCTTTTCCAGCTCAGGCTTTTGAAATAGAGATGGAGAAACTATTATATGCAATGTAACTTGTCAGATTCCTTGCTTGTGTGAGGAATTGCACAGGATTGCTTTGCAAGGTCTTTTCTAGGTTAAAAACTAAGGCCTGCCAGCTGATTGCTTTCAGATACTATTCCAGAACTGTTTTAAAACCATGCAATGCTGTTTATTTGAACAATTTTAAGGGAAGATTAGATTGATACTGTGAATAGTGTGCAGTGTGGGTGGGAAAATGATGTGCTGCATTCATGGGAAGTATCTGAAATGACCTAGCAGCTCCCTTCTATGGTGCATCCTGTGTATGTTCCTTTAATGATGCTTTTGTGTAATTTTTTAATGTCTTTTTTATGGTTTGCCTTCAGACCTCAAACAAAATTATGCACTGCTTGTAGATAACCCCTCAGGATAAAGATCAACCTCTTTAATAATGACTTTCATTTTCCTGGGTGTGATCAAGCCCATGGTATTCCAACATCCTGCCTTTTTTCACCAAGCTTCTCTTCAACCTGGTTTCCTTATTCAGGGAGATGATTCCTTTCAGAAATTTCTCAGAAATGCTGCATTTTTGTACTGTGGCATGGTTAGGTAAACACTCTGGTTCCTTCCTGTGGTGGTTTTACTTAACCTTAAACTCTTCTCCAAATGTGGGTCTTGTGGTTCAGCCTGTCACTAAAGTCATAAGGAAAAAAAAAAGGTAATTGAAGAAATGTCAGGCATAGCTGGGAATGCAGTGTCAGATGTATCCTTTCTTTTGTGAAATGCATCAGGGAAGAAAAAATCAAAGCAACATTCTGAACAAGAGCTCTGAAATCAGCTGGAATAAAGTGTGATTGACTGTGTGTATTGACTTAATGTTAATACCACATCTATATCGGTCCACCCAGCAAGAGCAGAGATTGCTCTTGTATACCTCAATATCTCTCAGTAGAGGTGAATAATTACATATTAATGTGCATTTAAAACCAGAGAATTATAGAGTAATGGAACGGTTTGGGTTGGAAGGGACCTTAAATCCCATCCCATCCCATCCCATCCCATCCCATCCCATCCCATCCCATCCCATCCCAGGGACACCTCCCACTGTCCCAGGCTGCTCCAAGCCCCAATGTCCAGCCTGGCCTTGGGCACTGCCAGGGATCCAGGGGCAGCCCCAGCTGCTCTGGGAATTCCATCCCAGCCCCTGCCCACCCTGCAAGGGAACAATTTCCTCCTAATATTTAATCTAAACCTACCCTCTGACAGTTTGAAGCCAAAATGCAGAGTGTGAGTAAAAATGGAGTAGTAAAAGGTGCAGCTCTGACCTGTGGGTCAGAGAATTTGGTCAGGGAGGGGTGAAACAAGTACCTGGTCTGTAGGAAACTTCCTGAGCTTCCCAAGTTTTTTACTGCAGGACATGGCTGCGATGAGCCACTCCACCATGTGAGATTTGACAGAGTGGCCAAAGCCCATTTAATTTCTTTGCCACTGGCTTTTCCCTAGTTCCAGCATTTCAGAGAGCAATAAAATTCTCTGGCAGTTTATCTGCCCAGGATGGCTTAGGGAAGTCCCAGTGATGGTGAAAAGAAGGGAGATGGGGACAAGGAGGCATGGACAGGGCTGTTGAATACTCGATGTTTTCCTCAGCTGGTTCCTTCAGGGGGAGGTTACAGATCATTTTCTCAGTGCCAGTTTTCACACATGTTTTTGCTAATAAATAGGTTTCTGCACCAACTCTAAGGCACAGGGTGTCAGATTTCTCCCTGCCTCCTGTATGGCTGTGCATTCCCCACTGTGGAAACCATGTGCAGAAGCCAGATCCATGAGTATCCATTGTGTTCCTGTCTGCTTTGCCTTGGCGTGGCTGATGGCAGAGCAGCCAGTTCCACATTTCCCTGGCCATCTCCCAGTCCTAAGTGGCCATCTCACCATCCTGGGGCAGATCCAGCGCTGATTAACTAGACTGTCCCAGTAGGTTATTTTGTCGAGGACACATTACAGTGCTTTTCTTCCCTAATTATTTTGTTGCAAATATTTATCTTGTGGATAAAAATCACTTCTGGGCCATGCGGAGCAGGCAAGGCTCGGAAGCTCCCCATGTGCTCTCGGTGGAAACAGGAGGATCTGCCTGCCTTAGAAATCCTGCTCTGGCTTGTTTCCAAGCAAGAAAATGGCTTTAAAACTACCAGGGAGCCGATGTGGTTCTGGCTCCTTCCTTCAGACCAGCTGAGGGCTGAGCAGGAAGAAGACAAAATGAGTAAAATCACTGCATCCTTCAGTTTCCTCACGAGCAAAAAGAGAAAACTCCTCAAAATGCCTGAGACTAGAGATTGACTAATTTTGACCAATTAGCCTGCTGCTTGAATATTTGGGCTTTTTTTGATAAACAAATTCTTGATGTTTTGTGGGTTTTGAAAAAATTCCCTGTAGAGAGTAAGAAATAATTAACAGTTGGTACGTTGGTTTTCCCATTGAATTTTGGTTAAAGCGTTATACTTGTAGAAAAATCTGAACAGAATTTTAAATTCTATCTAAACATTTCCTTTTGAGGTAGAGGAGGGAAGGAGAATTGCACTCCAACTTCCCTGGAATAAAGATCAGTGAGATGTAATTAAATTTTTTTTCTTTTCCTATCAGACCACCATTTGCAGAGCTGAAGAATTGTAGCAAAAAGCTATACTTCAAATTATTTTGAGTTTCAGGAAGCTACTCTTTCACTCTATGAATGCTCTAGTCTATCAGATAATCATGAAGTCTTGTTCTAGCATCTTTCATAGCAATCTTTTGTCTCTTGTGTCACATCAAGCTTTTTTTGTGTTGTTGTCCCCCAGCTCTTATTCTTGTCTGCCTGTACCTTCCATCCCCAAAGTCTGAAAACAAAGGTCAATACATCATGTAGAAAAAAGCATCTACTTTTAAGAGAAATGATGAGATTTGATGTCTTCTGCCTGATAAAAGCCATATTTTGGGTCTCCTGTAGTGCCAGCTCCAGTGCTGCAGGAACAGTGGCTGCTTGAATATCCATCTGTTTTTGTGTGTGTGTATGAAAGAAGTGTTGGTCCACTGGAAATATTTACCCAAAGAGTTTCAGGGATCTCACAAACAGGGAATCATCTGGAAATTCTGTTTCAGGAGAACTCTCAGTTAATGTCATTCAGTGTTATTCTCACTTTATTACCATGCATGCAGGAGATTCTCATTTCTTTTCCATTTTCGAAATGAGGTGCAAGAAGCTTTTACAATTGAAATTGAAAATGCCTGGGCTGTTTACAGCATGGTATACGTATTTTGTAACATTGGGCTAATTTTTAAAAGCCTTTTATGTAGCATCTCAGAACAAAATTTCTGTAGGAAAAGCAGCTTGTGGAAGGAGCCTGGTTTTGCTCTGCCCCACTTTTCTGTTAAGATACAGAAGTAAGATTACTGAAGATTTTAGAGATATTACATGTGTTCTTTGAAAAAAGAACAACATAAAAGACACAAAATTGCTGTTCTAGTAGATTACAGGCTAGAGTGTGTATCTGCTGAAATTGGCCTTATGGAAGGTGCTTCTTCAAAATTGATGCAGTTTAAAAAAATAAAATACCAAGTTCTTTTGCCGCCTACCCTCCCTGACTCACCCTTGCTCTTTGGCTTCACCCGGGGTTTGTGCTTTGGGGAGCAGCCTGAGGAGTTGGCGTCATTCCACCAGTGACTGATGAATTCCTGTTTCTTCTGCCTGGGTAAAAAGGGAGAGGATTTAGTCTTGATGCTCTTTAAGACGTAGGAGAGCCCATATTTTCCTGGTGGAAATGAGGGCTTTGAAGAAATTGCATCTCTGTGGAGTTTGTGGTGTAGTGCCAGTGTTGCTCTTGGGGCCGCACAGATGTGTTCTCACACAGTCCTGTCAGACCTCATGGGGAGTCTGGAGTTTGAAAATGGCAGTGGCAGGAACTGTAAAAAGATGTGTTAGCTGGGGAGGAGGGGTCAGTGCTGCACTACAATGCAATTTTTTTATTGGCTTTTGCCTTTTCCTAACATATCTGTAAGCACTAACACGGGACAGATCTTTATATAGTATTTACATTCTGCAAGTGTTCACCAAAAAGTGAAGAGTGGTGGTGATGTTTGTAGACAAAACAGGTTTCTGCATTCAGTAGAGATATCTCAGGCTGTCAAAAAGTTGTCTGGGAATGTTCCTCTGCATTAAAAATAACTGTTTTTATCCTCAGTATCTGTGTAGTGACCTAGTTTGTTTATCACTACCTACCTTGAATTTTTAGACTGCATGTACTGTTGTCTGGAAGAGGAAAAAATAAATTTATTTATGTATTTAATTATTTATTAATGTATTTCTGTGGAAAGAGATGTAATTCTCTTCTGTTTGGCTGGATTTTTTTTTTGCTTCTTCAAGCCTGAGGTTTTCATGAAGTCCTAATTTCTTCCTTTGCACAAAGGCTTTACATGGATTTTTCCAGTTTTCCTGGAACCCTTCAATTAATTGAAAGCTTTTTAATAGTTCTGAAAATTAGCAGTGTTGCAAGTTATAAAGGCCGAAATAATTCACCTGAGCCTGGTACAGCTGCAGTACATGGGGGGCAGGAAACTTTGTCAAAAATCTTCACTGTGTCAAACATGATGTTATTTGAAAGTGTTTTCAGGTTTTGGATTTGTGTTATGCCTTAACCCACTGTTTTTTTCTGGTCTTTTATTTTATCCATTTTTCTTTTTCGTTGGGTTTTTTTTTTTTTTTTTTTTTTTTTTTTTTTTTCCAATTTTAACTCTGTTTAAATTTCACATTTTTTTTTTTTTTTTTTCATTTCCCAATTTGAACTCAGTTGAACTTCAGCATTTTTGATTTTTCAGTTGGTGGTTCAAAGACAAAGGGCCCTGATAGATGTTAATCCAAACTTGATGTTGAAAGTAGGTTGCTTTTCAGACTTAACTTTTTGAGGAATATGGATTTTTGTGGCTTCTCTTGATTTTAATAATGCAATGACATTTCTGTTGAATACAGCCAGAATAACTTTACACTGAAGCTGCCTCTAGATTAATGTCTGCAGCTTTGCCAAAACTATTATCTATATTGCAAGCTGTCACTTTATGTCCAAACTAAATAATTAAATCTTCAGATCAGATGTGCTGTTTTTTATTATTATAGACACAGTTTAGGATTTTATGGTTTCAAAGAACCTTTGGGAAAAAAGAACTGCATTACAGCCTACTGGAGAATGGGCTAAAACCTTTCTGAAATTTTTGATTGTAAGTTACATTCTTGGGTTTGGATTCCTGTTTTTCAGGCAAAAACAGAGATAAAAACTGCCAGCACTGCATTAGGTGTGTCATGCCTTAACCAGTGGGAGTCTTTATTGATCTTATCTAGGCCCCTTAATTGGGTTTTCTTGCCAGCAATTATGTAAAACATTTTTCAATTTTTTTTTTAAGTGCTAAATGGCGAAGTCATCCTTTTGCAATGTGCCAGTTGAGTAACACTGTTTGTACCCAAAATGAGTGCCACTGTCTTTTAAATATTTCAGGTGGCTGTTTATTTTGCCAACAGCTCAAGTCCTGTGCTGTGAGGGAGGAGGGAAATCTAAGGGAGCGCCCTCAGATGAGCTGTGGGTGGAAATTTCTGTGATGGGGGGAAATGGAAACTCATAATTTCTGATGTTGCATCTCAGACTCCTTCCCCACC
Source organism: Pardalotus punctatus (assembly GCA_013400915.1). Taxonomy (NCBI): domain Eukaryota; kingdom Metazoa; phylum Chordata; class Aves; order Passeriformes; family Pardalotidae; genus Pardalotus; species Pardalotus punctatus. The sequence continues at coordinate 194,711 of VZTX01010639.1, read as the reverse complement.
TCTGCCTTTGCAGTTACAAGGCACTGAGCAAAGGGGAAAAAAACAAAAAAACAAAGACCCCTTGGGTCAGTGGGACAGGATGGACACCATGGATATCATGGATAGGATGGATTTCATCCAAGGGTGCTGGAAGCTGGCAGTGCCTGTGCAGGGTGAGACATCTGTCACCTCAAAGAAAGGCAAATGTCGCACCCCTATTCCAGAAGTCCAAAATTGGCTGGAGGGGAAGCTCCAGGCTGGTCAGCCTGGCTTGGTCCCTGGGAAAACCATGGAGCGCATTCCTGGGTGTGGGATGGAGAGGGTGACAGGGAGCTGCTGGAAGGGGTTTAAATCCCTGGAGAAACAAGCCAGAAGCACCTGTAAACAACAACAAACACCAAGTCCTGCCCTGGGCAGGGAGTGCATGGATGTTTAGTCTTTGGATCCCCAGTTTAGGAGAGACCTGGGGAGATGAGCGTGAGTTCAGGGAGACCTTGGTGGTGCTGGGGCTGAACCTCCTGCCCTGCGAACAGAGGGAGCGGTGGGACCAGGGCTGAGTCCCTGCTGGGGCAGATCGAGGAGCAGATTGAGGAGCAGATTGAGGAGCAGATCGAGGAGCAGATCATACAGCAGATCAAAGAGCAGATTGAGGAGCAGATCGAGGAGCAGATCATACAGCAGATCAAAGAGCAGATTGAGGAGCAGATCGAGGAGCAGATCATACAGCAGATCAAAGAGCAGATTGAGGAGCAGATCGAGGAGCAGATCATACAGCAGATCAAAGAGCAGATTGAGGAGCAGATCGAGGAGCAGATCATACAGCAGATCAAAGAGCAGATTGAGGAGCAGATCGAGGAGCAGATCATACAGCAGATCAAAGAGCAGATTGAGGAGCAGATCGAGGAGCAGATCATACAGCAGATCAAAGAGCAGATTGAGGAGCAGATCGAGGAGCAGATCATACAGCAGATCAAAGAGCAGATTGAGGAGCAGATCGAGGAGCAGATCATACAGCAGATCAAAGAGCAGATTGAGGAGCAGATCGAGGAGCAGATCATACAGCAGATCAAAGAGCAGATTGAGGAGCAGATCGAGGAGCAGATCATACAGCAGATCAAAGAGCAGATTGAGGAGCAGATCGAGGAGCAGATCATACAGCAGATCAAAGAGCAGATTGAGGAGCAGATCGAGGAGCAGATCATACAGCAGATCAAAGAGCAGATTGAGGAGCAGATCGAGGAGCAGATCATACAGCAGATCAAAGAGCAGATTGAGGAGCAGATCGAGGAGCAGATCGAGGACCAGATCCAGGAGCAGATTGAGGAGCAGATTGAGGAGCAGATCAAAGAGCAGACTGAGGAGCAGATCGAGGAGCAGATCAAGGAGCAGATCAAGGAGCAGATCCAGGAGCAGATCAAGGAGCAGATCGAGGAGCAGATCGAGGAGAAAATTGAGGAGCAGATCGAGGAGCAGATTGAGGAGCAGATCGAGGAGCAGATCAAAGAGCAGATTGAGGAGCAGATCGAGGAGCAGATCAAAGAGCAGATCGAGGAGCAGATCCAGGAGCAGATCCAGGAGCAGATCCAGGAGCAGATTGAGGAGCAGATCAAGGAGCAGATCGAGTCCCCGCAGCAGGGTGAGGTTGAGGACACACAAACCCCTCACAGCAGTGCGTGGCAGCAGGCTCAGAGTCACTTTCTCTGTAAATAAAACCCTCACTGCGGGTGAGGATGAAGCCTCATGCCCCTCGTAACCCCCATTTTGAGTTCTTCTGTGAGATGGAGCATTGTTCGATTCCTTTCTGCAGAATAACCTCTCCTTTCAATGTAAGGAATAGGATTGTATTTTGTGTAGATGCCAGCAAAATAAAATCTAAGATACACAGGGCACATCTGGTGTTTTTGGGTTTTGTTTTCCCATTTACTTTGTAATTGTTGCTTATCATTAATAAAGCAGATTTAAGCAACATTAAACAAGCTGTGATTTTCAATGTTGTGTTTTTTTTCATTTTGCGGTTTTCACTTTATAGTCTTGCAGTTGTGTGGGCTGGCAGTAAGAACCCCAAAACAAAGATTTACTTGCATTATTAACTTTCCTTTATTTTTGTTTATTAAATCCAAATGGAAGAGAAAAAAGAGTAGCAATATGTAGAGATTCTTCTTGGACATTTTCCTCCTAGAGATGGTAATAATAGAAATGTCCAATTTCCAGATTGTGACAGAAAACCATGGCTTTTTCAAACACATTGGAATGAAGCTATGAGCCTGCATTTTAAAGTGAATTCTGGATTTGGCACAAGAGATCTGAGAAGAAAACCTCCTGCTGAGATGATGAGGTTTATAGATTTAAGATTCAGTGATCATGCGAAGAGTTTAACAACTCTGCTGATACGAGTGTTAAGGGAAGAAGTTAAAATGAACCGAATTGGTGATTCATTTTGGTTACAGTCTGGGGGAAGAACAGACATTTTCTAATAATTAATTATCTAATTTAAAACCTCCCTATTTCTTGACTGAAGTAAAAAATGAGGTATTTTGTATAATAAAACAGCTGATCTTTAAAACTAATGGAAAGTGGTGTTATATTTTTCACAAAAACTATAGGTGCTTCAGTTCACTGGCTCTGCCTCAGGAAATCAGTTTCAAGCAAATTAGCTAGTAAAATGAATGTACCCTGCACTGGTTTATTAATGAGAGCAGTGTGTAAACACAGCTGATAAGTATATGGCAACCTGCATAAAAGAAATAAAAATATACCTAAATTAAATGGTCTTGATTAGTGACCGTTGATCGTGAGCAGTGTTTGGTATGAAATGTTTCTTTTGCCAGTAAGCCAGGCAGTTTTCATTGCCTTTATTGCCCTCGTTAGAGATGGAGAGCGCTCAGCAGAACTTAGGAGCAAGAAAAGGCAGAACCTTGCAGAGCTGCGCTTCTGGAAGGTGTACCCTGAGATGCAAACATTTCACCCTTTACCTCAGAAATCCTCCACTGAGGGTTGTGTTTAGGATTAATGTTCAGATTTCTGAACATGCCTACAGCAGGATATTCTCCCGGAGAGAGAGAGTACCAAATGTCGTGATCCGTTTGGTAGGGAGCATGATGTTCATTATAAATTCTCATCAGGCTGAAAAAACCAGCAGTCCACGTGTCAAGGGAACTCTTCTGCTTTATTATATAGCTGCCTTAACTCCAGCAATTAGCCACTATTAACTCTCAAAAGCTTTGGTTAACAAGCCCTTAAATTTTACAAGCTCAAGCAAGCTCCCAACTCCTCAACAAACTTTGTGTAACAAGATCTCAACTTTTCAATTACAGCCATAACTGACAAGCTCCCAGTCCTCTGAATAAACTTTGGTGTGGAGTAAGGGGTGGAATAGCATAACTGTGCCCAGACAAAGCAGGAGAGGAGAGACATAAAAGGTGGAAGAAAGAGAGCAAGGATCTCCAGTTCTTAGATCCCATGTTGGTTCTGCCACATGGATTGTCCGGGTATGGGCTCGACAAAGACAGTAAGAAAAAATACAAGAACCCATCCACTTCCTTTCATAGTTTACCTGGTGCACATCTTGTACGTAAAATAGATTTTTCATACCGTTGTGTCCCTGCGTGTGCAGCCCCTTTGAACCCTGCAGGTACAAGAACAATAATGTGTTTTATATTTCAACCACTGGATTGAAGTCCAGTTGTGCAAGCATCCCATTGCTGCTCATATAATTTCTGATCTTGAACATGAAATATTGCAAATATAAAGAGCAACAATTGGGGTAAGTAGTACATCTGTCTTTCTTGATGTAAGAATGTGTATAGAATTGCTGAGCCAGTGGCATGGCAAAAGCATTCATGGCAGCTCTTTGAAGACCATGGTTAAGTAAATCTGTCTGATTCTGTACTCCCAGTGTCTAGGGACGTAGTGGCTGGCAACATGGATGGTATTAGCCAGCCATGCCAAAAAAATTAAAGAATTCCCAAACCTTGCAGCCTCAGGATGAGAGAAAAAGCTGTCTGAGCACAGATGGAGCCTGATGAAATGAACCTGCGTTGGTCAAAGTGGCTACAGCGATTTGCTGGTACAACGAAAGGTCAGGGATATGGTGTGACACAGAGAGCTTTAAGGATGGGTTCAGAAGAGATGAAAGGCATCATTATTGAACCTTTTAAAAACATTTTTCCAAATCTAAAAGGCAGTATGGGAGACAGTGAAACACAGGGTGCTTTGGTGACAAATTTTCAAATACATGGAAGATTCTGCTGGGCTTCTTGTTGCTGAGTAATTGATGATACATTAAGAGATGCTTCAAAGAGCTCTGAAAACACGGAGCAGTGACATATGTGGCATGTGGCAGGAGAGGGCGAGAAAATGGAGCCAAAAAAGGACAGTAATGATCAAGATAAAGCCAGAGCCCTGTGCAGTGCTCTGCAGCAGCATTTGGAAAGATGCTGTTCCATTTCTGAAAGCTTGAGTGAGAGATGTCAAATTAATACAAACCCCAGCAGATGAGAGCTTGGGGTGATTAGCTGTGCCAGTGGCTGGGAAAGGTGGTGTCCTGGGGGAATAATGAGGGAAAAAAACCAGCAGAGTGTCAGCTAGCTCCTCACTCTCACCCCTTTTAGAATCAAATGGTAAGCAAAGTAATACTGGTCAGTATTGCAATATTATTTGTGTTCTATGTAAGGTGTTAAAATTCAGGATTCTTCATATAATGGCAGGAAATTAAGGTGCCTGAAGAGTTGGAGAAATTCACTCGTTCGTGGGCTTCTTGGAGACACTGATGATTGGGGCTCAACTCTTTGTTCTCCTTTATGCATATCTCTTTTCCCAGAACTTCCAGTGTGTGTCAGGAAGAGCTCTTCTGTCTGCCGTTAGGGTGCAAATGCATGAAGTATGCCGGAAAACGGGAAAAGCTTCCCCTAACAAAGTTTCTAAACCAACTAGTTGAACATGTCCAGTTATCAGTGTTGGGGAGAAAAATCTGCATTGTAACCACAATTGCTTTAACTGATGGAGAGTGAAAAATGGTAATTTGGATGAGATAGGATGAATTTGTTACAAAGATCTTGGAGAAAAATCCAAACTTAACTTCAATCCAAGGCCCAGTGCCTGTATTTCTTCAACAGAAAAGGGTAAGCAGGAGAGAGTTTTTGGTCTAAAGTGACAGATGTGGGGAGGTTCCACACTTCCAGATCCAAGAGTGTGTACAAGTATTGGGCTGAGGTCTGAAAACCCTTTTCTCTTTGTACTGCCATGATGTCCTTCTTTGCACTCATTTCCAAGGACAGGAATTCCAGATACTTTGGTCTGGTGTGCTCCATAATTACTCCAGTCTAATGTGGTTAATTAGTCTATAAGTCTTGGCACAGGTCGGGGAGTCAATTGAGAGACCATTTCTGATTTAGTTCATGAAAGTCAAAGTGTAAGTCATTTGGAAAAAAAAAAAAAAAAAGAGTTGAAGGAAAAATATTTTTAGCATTGTTTTTAATTGAAATATGCATTGCACAAAATGCTGGGTCATTATTGCATGCAGATTTCACCAGTCTCATTAGCCTTAAAAACAATTAAATCATCTGGTGGCCGACTTAGTTGAACTGACTTGGAAAATTATTTACTTTGGGCAATACCCACAAAAGTTTTAGATGACCACGTGCAAAGATTCAATGAACTCATTGGGTACTAGAGCATGTTCCAAGTGAGAAAGAGAGGAAGGAATGTGATTTCATGTTCGGCAACATTAGTCAGGTACAATTTATCCTGCGGGAGGAGAAGCACATCTCTGGAATGGGTTGTGATGAGCAGCACATCTCGGTGGTTTGAGGCACAGCTCTGCTAACTTAGGCCACAGGGAGGTCGTTGCTCCCCATTAGTGAAACTTATTTGTTTTCTCTGCTTTTCCATGCTTAGGAATTTTAAAACAACAACAACAAAATAAAACCTAAAGAAAACCACCCCCCACCCCCCAAAAAAAAGAACCAAAACCCAATAAAAACAAAATAACGCACGGGTCCTTTGGAACTTGAAAGAATCAAAGTGCTTACTGGCAGTTGAGACTGTATAGGAGAATTTTGTGAAAGCAGATCTCTTATCAATTTTGTATGTGCAGAGTCAGAGTTGTCCAGTGGGAAAGAAGACTTGTGAGTTAATTTGATATGGGATGCTGCTTTACACTTGTGCTCTATTTGCAGGGTCTGTGCTGCCTGAGGAACATGAGGAGCTATTGTCTTTGTCTCTGGCTCCCATTTTCAGAATATTTTAATGTCTTATAATTAAATAGTATTTGAAAAACTGCATCTATTAAGATTTAGAAATAATGGAACATTGAGAGAGAGTCTCCTTATGCTGTATCCCCTGTCTGCACAAACTGAGGAAGGGTAACATTCAAAAAAATTATACATTAGTTTGCTCAATTCTTGAAACAGTTGAAATTAATTTCTATTTCCTCTTTCAGATGAAAACTACTTGTCTTAAACTCTAGCCAAAACTAAACCAGATTTAGGTACCTGTAATTTTTTTACCTGGCTCTATGGGAAAAGGTGATGGAACAAATCAGTCTTTTTGCCCTCCTTAATTTTTTTAACCTCAGATCGTAAAAAGACCTTAAGTCAACATCATTTACTCTCAGTGTAAACATAGAATGGAAGACAGAGCTTGCATATAAAAAAAAAAAAAAAAAAAAAGTTGACTTTTTTGTTCAGTCTTTCAGAAAAAAAAAAAAGTTATTTATGCTTTTTCTCCCTTACCTTGCTGTCAGCAGTTGTTCTTTTCAAAAGTAGCCCTGCTTGCTTCTGGTTGGAAGCCAGAATTTTGGAGCATCTCTGCCCTACTCCAGCTGAGAGTCTTGCCCCAGGTTTTTGACAGAGAGCAGCACATTGAAGCTCCTGCTGCTCCTTTCCTCTGCTTTCTTTTATGGACAGGAGTTGTGCAAAGTCTGGGTACAGGCAAAAAAAAAATTTTTGGCCAGTGTTTGCTTCCTCTACCCATTTGTGCAGCACTGTTTGTGAGCATCTCTCTACTGGATAACAACAAAAAAAAAACCAAACCCCCAAAAAACCAAACCAAACCAAACAAAAAACCCAACAAACAAACAAACAAACAAACAAACAAAAAACAAATAAAAAAAACAAACCACCCCCTCAAAAAACCCCAACCCTCCCAAAAGACTCCCCAAGCCCCTCATTAAAAAAAACCAGCAAAACCCCAAAAACAAACAAAAAACCACAACCAAACCGAACCGAAACCCCAATACACACACACACAAAACCCCCCAACACCCATGCAAAAACAAAACCAAAAAACGCCAAACAGAACAAAACCAAAAACACCCACAAAGCCCCCAAAAAAATCCAGAAACACTGCCTTCAAATAATTCCATATAACCTTAAGAGAAGAGTCTGGAAATAGGTTAAATAGCTGTGAACCATCAAGAAATAGTAGAATAATGACAATATTTCAAGTATGATGATGCTATGAAGTCTTACTATATTAATGTTTCAGGCATCTAAATATGATATTATTATATTATAAATATGGTATTTACTAGAATCAGCCTTCCTGGGGAGTTTCCTGCTGGTCCTGCATTCCCTGTTTGTTTTATATGGATCTCTGTTTGCCTCTAACTCTTCTGCAAGGTTACAGCTGAAGGTGTTGTGATAAATTTGTCTATGTCGTTCTTAGAAATCAGCAAGTGTGGATTTTGATTTAGCAATACATGAGAGCAAAGATGTGGCTTGACGTTAAATTCCTGTACTTTTCTAATCATAAGTTATTTATTTTAACAATAATTTTTTAAAAAATGTTTTTTTGGTTTGGTTTTTTGTTTTTTTTAATCAGGTTTCAGGCAAATTATGTGGCTACTCAATGTTCTCACGGAGCAAGATGGAACAACCTCTGTTTGAGGTCATCTGTATTTTTGAGCTCCTTAATGCTATCGTGATAAAGATTCCGTGATTCTTTCTCCTGTTTTTTTTTTTGACATTGCTGTGGTGTTCCCCCTTACCCAAGTCACCAAAACCAGTAAATCCAAGTTAAACCTTTCAAATTGCTATAGACACATGGGGTAGTTCCAAGATTAATACCTGAAGGGACTGTTTCTTGATCACCAAGACCTACAGCTTTCAAATATTTGTCCTTCAAAATCAGAGGTTTTAAATACACTCCATTGATTTCAGCTATGTTAGAGTTATTTTTAAGCCATTTCCCATTTCTTTTATTCACTTCGTAGCTACTGAAGTTTTTAGGAGTGAGAAAGTAAATCATACTGATTACAGGCTTCCATTAAACAGAAATAGTAATTTTCTGCACTAGAATTACAAGCATTTTTCATTTAAAGATAATTAGATGTATATAGTGGATCAGCTTAAAATTTGCAATTAAAATGACTGAGTAATATAATAGAAGAATTTCTTGAAGTAAATGAATTTCAAGACTTCCATAACTATCTCTAGAAGGAAATGAATATATGTATATATAGTAAGTGTTTTCTTACAAAGGATGAAACCGTTGCTCTTCATAAAATGCAGAGAGCAAAGAAAAATCAAGAATTTATATTGGATGTTCCATAAGAATTGGGGCATTTCCTAAATACAGTGCCTAGTATCAAAAATGTCATTGTATCTCACCAAGGTCTTAACGGTTATCAAGGTTTCAAATTCAAATACTCATCAAGTGGTACAAATTGAAAATTATTAATATCTGAGTGTCTTTAATCTCAAAGGTAAACAGATAAATTCCTTCTCAGACTAATGAACAAACACCCAGTCATTCCAGTATTCCCTTTACTGGTTTTCAGATGGAAAATGAATTTTTGGCTGCACTTCAGCAGCAGCTTATTTGACCTGACAGTCTTCCATAGTCAACAGTGATGTGGCTATCTGAAATGGGAATAATGTGCTTTTCTTTCCCTAGTGTTGCCGCAAGAGGATTTAAATCAGCTGGCACTATTTCAGTCGAGAACTATTCCGGCAGGAAACCCTAAGGACAGCAGGATCATCAAAATGATAGACTAGGACAGAGAAGTCAAAGGGATAAAAGGATTTAATGGTACAGACAATAATAATATCATTTGAGGTATTTAAAGAGTAACTCAAATGCTTTCTAAGTAAACGCAGTCCTTAAAATAGGTAAGCTGGGTTTGGGGTTATTTTTCACTTTAACCAGTAAAAAATTGCCACTGTGTGTTACAAACATATATTTGAGGGTGAAACTGTATCTGTTAAGAAGAAAACCTGACACCAGCAAACGAGTCTATAAATAAATTTGATAGGTCTGTTCATAGTGGTTCCCTGTATCACAGTGGATTCCTTCTCCTTGTTTGTGAACAGCAGGAGATGGGGCTCAAGGTTGTGCAGCTTTTAGAGATTTTTGGGAAGACTGAGGATGCTGCAGTTGTGAAGTGTGACTGCTTGTGGAAAGCAGGACTCTTACCTGAATAAAAGCCAGCTCTAATGAAATCCTGGTTATCTTACTGGGACATTCCACATTCGAACTGAAGCATTCAAACCCTGTAATTGATGAAAACGTCCTTTTCCTGGATGAGAAGCTTATCCTGGGACTCCAGGTGCCTGCATTTGGGAATACTTCTTGTTTCATGCTCCTGAAGCATTTTTCACGATGAAGACCTACTTCATGAGCAGTAAACCGTTTGGACAGCTCATTACCCAGAGCAATGGATGTGCCCAAACCCTCCTGTGTCTCCCCGTGGTCCCTTTGGGGACTGTGACCGTGTGCACTTCCCAGGTCTTTTGCATCCTGGAATTTGGGGGCTCATTTTCAGAGCCATAAACTCTTGGGTCTCCTTATGCAAGTTGCAGCCCTTGTTCCTGGTAAATTTGCTGCCCTGTGCTATCCCCAGCTTCTTCCCGGTCGTCAGATTCACCCGAGAAACTCTGGGCAGCACAGACCTGCTCTAAGTAGTTCTGGGTCTGCCTTTGTGAAATTTCCCGATGATAGCAGGAAAATAAACTGGAGAGCATAAATATCATTTTCTGTCTCTTACCTAAACATAACCACTAGGTTTATCTAGTAACACCTGGAGAAATATTTGATTATATTGAGCATGCTCTCTGATTTAGGTGCAACTTGCTTATTAGTTAGCCAGCAGTGTGGAAAATCCTGGTGCTGTGGTGTGGTCACATCTGTGTGGAGCAGGTCCTTTCTCAAAACAGAGAGATGACGTGTCATGGGAGGCTTTGAGGCAGTCAGATTTCTTGAGTTTGTTATGTGTTTTTTTTTTAAACAATGGTCTGTGTGTGCAGATTCACACACACAAGAATGGATAAGATAGTGCACTATAAAAACTGAGAAGGAAAACACAATTTTCACGCATCCCAACATTTTCTGTGAGTGCAGGACAGAGAGGCTGGACACGTTTATCCCCTCTGTGTCACCTGGTCCAGCAAGGGGTGATGTTGCTCAGCGCTGCTGTGCCAAAGGCAAACTCCACGTCCCTGGTGTGGGATGTACAGGAAAATTCCTCACACAGGGCTGTGTCCTCTGCAAAAACCATCCCAGTGTAACTCCGAGCTCTGCCAGCATTTTGTGTTCTGTTCTTTCTGCTTTCTTGTCCCTTTCCCCCCGCCTGGTCCTTCCCTTTCCCATCACACCAACACACACATCCTTGGTTTGGTAATGAAATGTGAAGGGTGTTTGCTGAGCAGCTGGAACAGCATCCTGGGAGGAAATTTGAAAGCTGCCCTTTGCCAAGTACTTATAAGCCATGAATCAGCAGACGGGAGGGACTGTCATGGAAAAGATCACCAGGCTGCTTTATCTGTGTAAAATCAGAGATGCTTGTCATGTTATCAGACAGCTGAATGTCTGCTGTTAATTCCGACAGTGTCTTGCTAGGTATTATGTACTTAGAAACTATAGCACAATGCAAAATATCTAGATAGAACCACCAATTTCTGGGTGAAATCATCTTTTTTTTCTGGTTTGTTTTAATTATCCAGATAGTAACAAGTAATTTTTCTTGTGTCTATGCTGAAAAAAAAAATAAACTTCACACTTTTTGCAGATTGGTTTCCTCATTTAGAAAAAGAAAAATTACTTAATCTGATAAATTCTGTTTTGAATTATTTATTTCTTTATAATGGAGCAATGATTTTTGTTCTTCCGAACTCACTGTCTTGTTCATGCCCTTTCCATACAATGATGGTTTTGGTCACCTGGGGGTTGCGATGTCAAAAAAAAAGTGAGGAATTTAATAGCCTGACTGTGCTTCTCACACAGTTCTTTAATCTCTTGTGGGAGTATTTGAAGTGAATAAAGTAAATTCTCAGTAAAATTTTCCACTTTCAACCACTTGGGATTTCTTGGGATTTTTTTTTTTTATGATGGAAATCATAAAGTGAATTTTGCTTACTCCTGTTAGTCATGTCTGAAGGAGAAATATTATTTTAGAAGTGCCAAGTAACCCAAAGTGCAAGTAAAGGGAGTTGGTTTTGAAAGTGTAAACCCTCTAAGAGTTATTGTATAGGTTATGTACAGTATTCCAGGTAGTGGAAATCAGCTTGGCAGGACAGTTGCATAATTTTTTTGGGATTTTAGTGTCCACAGGGAGGGAGGTCATGGAAATGATTACATTTGACCACTGCATTCAGCGATAGCCTTGTGTCAAATTTCAGGAGGTCTTTCAAAGGTCCTTCCTGTGCTTTCTGTCATTTTGTTTGGACAGAGTGGAATTACTCTGAGAGCCAGAATTTTAGGAAAAATACAAAATGCCTTGGTTTGAGTTTGCTTTGCTGTTAGTCCTTAAACTGAAAGGTTCATGTGAGCTGTGCTTAGTTTAAGTTTAAGTAACACTCATACTTTTTCTGTACTCCTTTGCAGCTGGAGATGGAACAGCCAGGTCTGCTGTCCTGACCCAGATGGATTGCTTATGAGCCAAAAAAAATGTAAACATGTGCCCTTGGTCCAAATTAATTGGCCCAACGAAGAATGAGAAGGTGCAAAAGGCACATGTATTTCATTAAGCTGAGTACGACATGAATGAGTTGTCGACACCTTGAACGGATCTCTTCCGATCTTTTTTAACTCCATGTTCTCTGTGATGTCAAATAAGAACTGTAATACCTGCATTGGATTTATTTCTCATTACATGGCAAACATATACATTTTTCTTCGTTGTTATTATTATTTGGTGGTTTGCTGGTTTTTGGTGGTCTGTTTTCTTTCTTTTTTTTTTTTTTTTTTT
>VZTX01010639.1:81563-182472 GCA_013400915.1 Pardalotus punctatus | reverse complement strand
TTTTGTTTTTTGTTGGTTTTTTTTTTTTTTTTTTTTTTTTTTTTTTTTGTGTCAGCATCGTTAAGAGTGCTTAGCAGTTGAAGGTTTGAAGGTTTTTTTCTCATATGACTCCAGGTGTCAGGCTGTGTTATCTAAACCACTGTAACGATTTTGGGTGCGCAGTAAATACAAGGTTAGAGGATTGTGTTCCAAACCAGACCTTCCCAGCCCTGAAGCAAATAATGCCCTGACAGAGCTGCTCCTTTTGCCAATGTGTTTTGCATAAACATGAGAGAAAATACATTCCTGTCTTCACTTGACTTGGCTAAAATGCGTACTGAGCAATAATCCAGCAGTTCTTGAGCTGGATATTAGTAATCATTGAAACAATATGCAGAACCATTTCCAATTTTCAGACTGTTAAATATGAATAATTTACATGCAGGAGTGCTTATGTCACCACTGATGCTATAAACATGCAGGGAAGGCATTGGGAAAGAACAGTGGTTGAAATTAATCAGAATGTGTTGTTGGTTTATCAGTTTATTCAGGATTCCATGTTTGTGGTAAGATTTCTAGTCCTCTGGGTGTGCTTAAATTCACTTTTTATCAGTGACCATGGCTGTACCTCATCTAAAATTTCACTGAGGTCTTCCAGAATCATACTCAGATTTTTGGCATCTCGATCAGCAAGACCTTATCTATTACACCCTTAGCATGTCAGCTGCCTTTTCCATGGGGTAAAACCTTATGGATCCTGTGATCAATTAGTCCTTTGAGCCCACAGCTCAGAGGGACATATAAACACCTCTGTGCTGAGAAACTGGCATGTTCTTTCTGTAAATGCTGTCCTGTCTGTATTATTGTATTCCTTGTGTCCATTTAATTATTCCTCTGCTATATCGACGCATCGACAACATTCCCCAGCTTTGTATCAGCAGCAAGATTGATCATGGAAATGCTAAAAAGACCTATTTAATGGCATATACCACAAACAAGTGTCTCTTTGCTGGAGCCACTCTTTTCAGCACGCTCATTAAACACGTGAAGTCCGGATTCACTTTGCATTTCCTGTGCTAATGATGCTGACAGCAGGCCCTGCTAACGCAGAGCTGGTGCACACAAGTCCTCCAGCATCTTGCATAAAGAGCAGCAGCTGCAATTAAATCACATGGAGAACAAGGCTGTAGCTGACCTGTTATGATAATGATGCATTTTGGGGTCTGCTGTAAAAGATGATGGTTTTAGACACGCGCTAGACTCATTAGAATTTCTCTGCGTGGTGTCTGAGACCGGAAAAGTGTCACTTCTAATTAGGCAGGATGTCTGTTGTCATGGGTGTCGGCGTGCCTGTGATAGCTGGGACGTCGGGCAAAACTGAGGGTTCTGATGGCTCTGGAAGAGACAGGATCCATGACATATGTCTGTCCCTCCAAGTGTCCACTGCAATTAAGCCCGAGAGCTGGGAGGAGAAAAATCCTAAAAGAGCAGTGCAGATGTGCTCATAAATGCTGTTGTCATCTGCATTCCAGTGAGGAGTGGTATCCATACAAAAGGTGTTACCATAGTAAAAGATTTCTTCGGAGGTGTTTTCGAAAGGAATGTTCGAGACAGAGATACAATAGGATGTGTCTCTAGTCTTCAGCTTGGTTTTACTTTTAGCTTTGCCTATTCATTTGTTGTTAAGTGAAGAAAAGTCATGGGTGGCGAGCGGGAAGGAGAACAATAGTGTTCCTTCTCCAAGGGAAAGAATAAAGAAATCTGTGTGGAAGGTGGTTGTGAGCACAACAAAAGACATCAGTTTGAAAAAGTACTCAGGGGAAGCGACAGATATTCACCCACCCTTATTTAGATCATTTGGAGCCTCCTTTTGGGGCAGTGATAGAATTGTAAGATTGGGCTGGGTTTTGTCAGCATCTCTGCCCTTTTAAGAGACACTTTTTTAGGATAGGTGTTATCTCAACCTGATTCTGCATAGCATTCTCCATCACTCATTAGGAATATTTCTCTCACTGTATCCATCTTTTTATTCCATGCCCATTCCTTTATGACATTCTTGCAAAACATTGTAAAATTTCACTAGGATTTTTTTTCCCTCTCTTTTTCTTAGCATTTCTTCTGTTCCTTGTCCTTCTGATCCTGTCCTGGGTTTTGGCAGCAAGCAAACATTAAACAATTCAAATGCCACTGGAACATGGCTGACAAACCAGCCATAAATAACATTTAAAAGCTTTGTAGAATGAGTTCCCACTTTAAACCTAATCCTGAGCATACTTCTTGTACTATAAAGGGTCTTGCAGTGTTCAGAGACGTGTTAGGAAGGATTTCAGATGTCAGGAAACATTTACTGCTTTCAGGGGCTTACCATAATGTATTGGCAAAATAATCTCTTGCACCTTTTATTGCTTCATAGCCACAAAAAGTCCATAATAAACCAGTGGTAGTGATAGTGTTTCACAATATTTGTAGAAGTAATATTCAAACTAGAATCTAACAGCTTTAAATTAGAACACTTTCTTAACAGCTGAGGGAAAATTAACAAAAAGCAGAAAAATAACCATAAAATAATGGGTGTAGAACATTCTTCCTTAAAATCCCACAATTGTATTAGTATTTTGGTGGATTCCTGGGCTTCACCATTTTTTTTTTTTTTTACTTGAACTACAGAGAACTGGTATTTGTCAGCTTCTGAGGCACAAACATGGGGTTTATAAGTGTGGAAGTAAAATGTAATGTCCCATGTGGTTTAATGCACTCAAACTGCACAAACAATGTGGAAAATACGCTGGCCAGACATTTTTTTAGAACGTACAATACACTTCTATTTAAAGTATGCAGGATAGCAGACATAAAGACATAATAGAGATCAGAGCATTTCTTATTAATACATTATATTGAACATAGGAAAGCCAGAGGGGGTTGGATCCAAGGAGCCTGTGGGTCCAAAATGCATTTTTGTAGGCGGTTTTATTTATGTGTATTTTGTTTATGTGTGAATTTCAGTATTTCCAAGGCCAGAGTTTTTCAAAAGTAAAAATTTTGCCAAGGTATTCTGGGCTCTTTGTTGCAGTACTATAGGCTCTGGCTCCCCACATCTCCTTTATAAGCTGCAGAAGGAAACAATTCACCTTAGAAAGGGTAGGACAGTGGTGAAGCTGGATCTGTGGCTTCCACTTTTGATGTAAATTTTCAGCATTTTTTTTGCCCTTCAAATATTTGAGCATGTAGTTAGGATGTATTCAGAAGATGTATTTGAAATACATGAAAACAGACTTTCTATCTTCTGCATTCACATTTTCTGGAATATGCTTGAGCATACCTTTGTCTTTTTTAGCCTTTATTTTTTTTTTCCTTGGTTAACAGGCTTCTTTGTTTGGTTTCTGGCTTTCTGGTGCATGTTATTTTTTTCATAGCAACCCCCTCACAGAACAGATTGAGCTGCTCAAGTGATTGATGTGAGGTTGCTGAGAATAAAGAATTCCAGAATGGTTTGGGTTGGAAGGGACCTCAAATCCCATCCCATCCCACCCCTGCCATGGCAGGGACACCTCCCACTGTCCCAGGCTGCTCCAAGCCCCAATGTCCAGCCTGGCCTTGGGCACTGCCAGGGATCCAGGGGCAGCCCCAGCTGCTCTGGGAATTCCAGCCCAGCCCCTGCCCACCCTCCCAGAGAACAATTCCTTCCCAATATCCCATCCATCCCTGCCCTCTGGCAATTTGAATCCATTCCCTCTGTCCTGGCCCTCCATCCCTTGTCCCCAGTCCCTCTCCAGCTCTCTTGGAGCTGTATCTGTGGATTACTAATATTGTATAAACACAGAGCAGATGGAAGATTTTTTTATTTTTTTATTTTTTTTTCCATTTGCACTGTTTCCTTCTCTAGCCCTGCACATCCAGCTACTTAAGAAGTTGTGATGTTGCTTAATTCTCTCACCTGCTCACTGAAGCCTCGCTAGCCTCACCTGGCCCATTATGTAGTAATTCCTCAGTGAAAACTGGGATTTAAAAGCAAGAGAACAATTAACTTGGATACTTTACCTCAGGAATTCTACCTGCTGGAATGGAACACATTTATTCCACTGGCTGTTCAGCTTCATCATCTGGCCCATATAATTTCTCACTGTGTAGGATTGTCTTCCTGCTGAACATACATCAGTTCTTAATGAGGTAACTAATTTTTAAAATTTAAATCATGTGGCAGGCACCGTTCTCCATCAGAGACGTTTCCAAGGCTTGATGTCAGAAGGAGCCTTTTGATTTAGCTCTGAAAAGACTGGCAGGTTGAGAAAATCTGCTTCTGGTCATTTTAATAAAAATGAAGAGTGGGTATTAAGAATTCTTGTACAGCCCTTGAGTGGCACCTCACAGACCTTTGACAGAGAGCTGGTAACTGGCCATAACATTTGTTTGGAGCTTGCACGGGGCTCAGTGCCCTCATTTAGATATCAGCAGCCTATCTTCTTCCATTTAAATAACTGTGTCATTTCAGATGTCATTTTGTGAGCAGCAAATGTGAATAAATTTTCTAGCTTTTCTTCCCCCTATTTTTAACCAACTCATAGTGTGTGTGCTCTTCTGTGTCCCCGCTGTAAATCACATTTGGCTTGTCAGAAAGCGTTCTTAAAATATTTAAGTACTTCAGTGAAAACTTTTCTAGTTATGTGTTTTGATTGCAAGAACAGATTTTAAACTGTTGCTGGTATTTAGCATATTTATAGAGTGGGCTGGCTGATAACTGATGACGGATAATTGGGCTGCATATTTTGGCATGGGGATGGGAGGAGACGTGGAATAAATTATCCAGAGCCAGCTATTTTCACCTCCTAAGGAGGTAACTATTCTGAATTTCTTAATATTCTACTCAGGGAACTGATGCATATTTTTAAAATAAATTCGATTAAATTGCAAGTATCTTTTTGTTGAGGAAAGCAGATGAAAACAGTTCCTGGAAGTCAGAGAGGTGTGGGAGTGCCTGGCCAACTCTACCAAAGAAAGGTGCTATTTATGCCTGGGAGGGAAAACACCCAAAATGAGCTGTAGATCCGAGGTGTAGATGTTTGCAGGGGATACTGCACAAAAAAACTGAACCAATTCTGTCCATATTCCCCTCTTCTTTTGACTTAGACCCCTTCCTGGAAGAGGTGGCTTTAGTCTGTATGACTATGAAAATCTGTCCAATTTCCTCCATCCCTCTTTCATCCTTGCAGAAGGAAGGCTGCACCCAGAAGGAATGTAAAGTTAATGTATAGATTTATTGGCAGGTCAGCCCTGGGAGAAGAGAGGGGTGGAAGGTGGAGACGAACTGTGAGGGAAGAGAGGGCACAGCTCTTTGTAGTGCACTCTGAAACAAAAAGGGAAACCAAAACTCTCTTTTTTCCCTTTGGCTTGCATTTGATGCAGGAAAACCAAGAAAGGATCCTCCTCGTGAGCAGGGAGATGTGACAGGTCTGTGTGGATTAAACTTCTGCCTTTGAAACTCGCAGAGAAATTCTGCAATAAGGTAAAAACCCCTTCAAAGAGCAGGAGCTGGGAGAGCTGGGTTTGAGCTGCTTCTCACGTTTGAGAAGAATGGAATGGAACATAATGGAATAATTCAGCTAGAAGGAATCCACAATAATCATTTACTCCTGTTGCCTTTTCTTGGTTCTTTCCTCCTCCTCTTCCTCTGTTCATTGTTGCTTTGGTTTAATTCAGGTAATTCTCCATGCTCAGTGCGTAGTGGTAATGGTACTTCTTTAATCTTTATCATAAATAGGGTTAATGACATAAAATATTAAAAATGAAGCATAAAATCCTCTCTTTTACAGTAAAGAGGACCATGGCCGCACTGGGGATAGATTCCTTTCTACACAATTCTTGTGATAAACGATATTTCCAATAATATTGGAGTGGAAACTAAAAAAACCCTGGTATTTGGAAGTCTGAGGATAGTTTTAACTATCCTTCTGTTAACTTTAAATTTTCTTTCTGATAAAGAATCCAATTACTTTCAATCAGTGGCTGCACTGGGAATCAAAGTTTAAAAATTCACATTATTATTTTAAAAGGCTTTGAGCGATAGACAAAGGTTGTTTTATTTTCTCTTCCTGAACTGCTGAAGTTAATAGCAACTGCCTTTATACAATTAGCAGATTAATAATCAAGGTTTTTAAGACTACTCAAGATTAGGAATTTATCTCTAGGCTTTTGAAGTTTCTCAAATGTAATCAGTTTAATTAGTTAGATGATGCCACCTTGAAGAATGTTAAAATTCATGGAGCATTGGGTTGTTCCTGCTCTCCACTTCAATTTGCTTCCCCTTCAGAAACGTGTTCTCAGTTGAGTGCTTCATTCCCAGTGAGCCACGCAGTAACACTAAATTCTAGAGATTATTTTAATGGCTTTAAAATATTAGTCTAAAGTCAAGGCTTACCAAAAAAACAAATTTGGTAAATGAGGAAAATTGTTAACTTTTTCTATCCCTAGAAGAAAATGTCTTTTGTTAGTCGGTGTCCTTCAATTTTTATATATTTTGATAAAGTCTTGAGTTGACACCTCTTTCCTGCTCAGCAGCAAATTATCTTTAAAAAAAAGCTAAAGGGATATTAGATTTGCAAAGTTAGGCAAGCACTACAGATGAAGGAAACACAAAAATTAATGTTGTCTTCATGGCCTTTACTTAGCTTAGGCTTGTGATGTAATAAATGATTCCATGCTGTTTTCTGTCTTAAAAATTGAGACTTTTCATTACGGCACAAGGCAGTGGTGGGTGTTTTTCCACTTAGAAGTGCATTTCCTCATTCAGTAACAGGTGTTTCTTCAGCATCTCCTTGCATTTATTATTATATTCATTATGCCACGATCTCAGTGGCAACGTAGAATTCTTTTGAATATAAGAATAAAAGCAGTCATGTCTAGTACTTACAGATACAACCAGGTTTTTTTACTCCTTTCCTTTCAAATATGTGAGCACATGTACCTGTTGGTCAGGTAAAGTGAAACTGTTTTTGTCAGTTCAAGCATTAAAAAAAAAAAAAACCCAACCCAAAAAAAAAAAAAACCCAAAAATAAAAAAAAAACCCAAACAAACAAAAAAACACAAATAACCCCCCCCAAAAAAAAACACAAATGGCAAGCATATTCAAAGTTCTTCCTGGATGGAAGTTGCTCAAAACTTTTGGCAGAACATAAAGATTTTCAACTAGAGACAGGTATGTGATGAAACAGCAGAGTGGATTTAGTGACTGTGTTGTGGGCACACATCTGGTTCCCCATGCCCTTGGACAAGATGGTTTTATTTTAGAGCAAATAAAAGTACTCCTTAATCCAGTATTTTGGCTATAAAGTGATGTTTTGCCAGGTTTTAATGCCATGGGTTTTGGTCAGGTTCAAGAAACAAGTACACAAGAAAAGCCTCTGACTGTAAATTGGAGGAAATTTGGAGTGTAGAAACACAGGATTGCTTTTCACTGATTTTGTAAACCTCTGCTCCAAACTACTGATGGTTCTGCTGAGAGCTTCTCTCTGCCCAAGATGATTTACTTAGCTCCATTCTACCTGAGCAGTGATTTTTCAGCTCCATCAAGAAAAGCTCCTCAGCCTGCCCTTCAGACCACTCTGTCCGCAATTCTGGTCAGCAGACGGGGAGAATTCCTGTCTGGAACCCAAACCTGTGTGAGGCTGGGCTTCTTTTCCCTCTTATTTATCTCAGAGCTCTGTATCGAAACCTACTTGCCTTGTAGTCACAGCAGAGTTAGGCATTATTTATTGCATACTATTCAAAACCTGCTCCTGAAATAGAATGATTAATTTCCGTGCTGGCCTCGTCAGTGTTCATCTTTGTAGCACCTTTGCAAGTATCCTGAATGCATCTGAAAATATTTACATAAAAACACCCGAAAATATTTACATAAAAACACCCCAGAAGGAGACCATGTAATTTCATTTGCTGAAGTGGGAAACTGAGTCAGGGCACTCTTGGCTGTGTGGTATTGTGACAGTATTCTATTCCTTTAAGGAGGACTTAAAAAAATCCACCTAAAAGATTTAACATTTATTGCAGGAGATTTACATTCTCATCAGTTTTGCCTATAGCAGCTGGAGTTCACAAAATGAGCATCACAGGTAGCAATCCTTTAAGAACAGCCTGGGTGAAAGACAAGGTAACTCTGAGGTTTCATTCTGCTGCTTTAACCCTGAGATCATTTTTCCTTTTCCCGTAATTACCTGTGTCAATCAATTTGTATCTTGTGGCACTTCCAGCAAATATAAACCCGGTGGTATCTCCAATATCTTTCACCACTGATTCATGGTGTTGGCTTTGTGAATAACTGTGTTGCTGACCAAAATGGAGGAAGAAAGTTCTTCCTCCAAGCTGAAAATGCTGGTCTTTGTTTCCCGTAATAATACATTCTGTGGTTTTGGAGTGTTTTTCACTTTGCTAGGGAAACCACAGCAGTCACATTTCAAAATGAAATCTTGTTTCAGGATACAAATTGGAAATATTTATGCCATCTTGAAAACATTAAGATTTTTCTTCTGGGAGTCTGAGTTCTTATTGAGGTTCAATTGTAATTCACAATGTTCAGCCTATTCTGTTTTTCCATGAGTAGCCAATCTTCTATTGCAGTATAACTTGCCTTGCTCAGCTGTGATGCACAGGAGCTACAGTTTGTATTTTCACCATGAATTACCAACCATATTTTCACTTGCCTCATTGATACAGATGATTTCAATATTTTATTTCCTTAAATATTGTCTGAAGTGGGAAACCTGGAAGACTTCAGCCCAACAGAAATCAAGGTTCTATGCTTGTGAATGAGTGATTGACCCGGCCAAAGACAAGAGGAAGTTATAAACCCACATTTAACGCGTATCCTTGCAGAGCTGTTGTTATTACAGGCATGTGGGGTTGCTTCCTCTATTCGTTTTCACATTCAGATGATTTTAAGATGGAGAATAATTGGCACAGCTTCCTGCTGACTGCTCCTGCATTTCAGAATTTGCAAACAAGATCTTCTTGTTGGCCGGGCACTGTGTTAAACCCACAGTGCCTTACCCTCGATGCAGGTTCTGCTTCCTTCCATGTATTTGAGACTTGTTCTGTTAAAAATCTGGACTGATTTCCTTTTAAAATATTAATTATCAGTACTTTCTTGGCAGAAACCCATCACTTTTCTAAGCGTTTCCATAGACAACTAGAGTCAGCCTTTGGATTAACATGGTGATGTTTGTTATCCAGAGCTTTTAAAGCCAGTATTATTATTATTACTCATTTTATTGCTGCCTTCCCCACCTTTTATAGGGTGTTTCTTTGTGTTTCCCTGAGACAATTCTGTCAAGAGCGCCACACCTGAGGTGAGAATTGTCTGTCCTGATTATCGAGACTCTCTCAGGTCGTGGCACCCTGTTCTTGAGGTGTTGTTGCCCCCCAGCTTCCAGATTCTGTGTGTTCCTGCACACAGACAGAACTCCAGAAGGACAGTATGAAAACTCCTATTTTCAGGCTTTTTAAAATAGCAAACAACAAAACCCAAAATCCTGCTGCAAATGGCCGAGCTCCATCCGACTCTTGCATGTAGAATGCAGTTTGTGTTGATTCATCAGAGTGCCTGAGAGATTTTAAATTTACCTTTCCCCTTGCCCAGCTGAGAGAGTTACTGAATATTTTGGCTTCACAGTCTGTGATCCCCGTAGTTATCTGATACTAGAAAACAGGTAATTCACATTTTGATTATTTGATGGTGAGTTAGGAGGAAGGGTAAAAGGGTTTTAAAATCTTATACTCTTTCTGTGACAAGGCTTTAGAGCAGGATTTTGGAAATCCATGTCAGAATGTTTCTGCCCGTATCAAGCAGCTGTAGTATCTAAATCCAGAAATAAGGATTTATATCTTGCAATATGCTTGCTTTCATATAGATATATACACTCACTTCTTCTGCTTGAGTAGTACCAGAAAGTAATAAACTCCTGCTTTTTAACAGAGAGAAAATAAACCACATTTTCCATCCAGTGGTGAGAAGGGGAGATACTGGAAGAACCAAGCTGGTTAATGGCTGCAGTGAGATTGGAATCTGGGGGTTCAGATTCTTTACAGACAAGAACATCTTACGTGCTTTTATTGTGGGCATCAGCAAGCACAGCTGCTAGAAACACCAGTGAAAATGCAAATCCTGTAAAATCACTTTGAAATTTCTATTTCCAGCCTACTGTGGTAAATTTTACTGCATGTTTTGCATACATTTTATGTTATTAAATTTCATGACGTTGCAATGCAATCAAGAGAACCGAGTAGTACCCAAAACTTATTTTTATGTGTTTGCATTGTAATTTACTTTTGCTCCATCTTCTAAAAACAGGTTCTCTCAGAGAGTCAAGAAAGACAAATCCTCAGCATCAAGGGGCATTCTGTAAGAGCACAGAGAGTAAGGGAAGGCTGTTTTGAGTCTCACCATGCTGAGTTCTCTCCACATGAACTTGTATAGCAATAGCTCTTATGGATTAATCTGAAATGGGTCAAATTGCCCATGCATGGAGTTATCTGTTACAATTAAACTCGTGATGGATGTGCAGGTGTGGGCAAACTGCAAGCTGCAGCACTGGCTGTGATAAGTCACCTCCTAAAAGTGAACACAGTGAAAATTTCAGGGAGGTGATGCGCTGTGAAAAAAGGAAAATGATATTTGGATAAAGTAATCATGGGAGAGTGTGTCTGGCTGGTGAGTGAGTGCCAATCAAAGCTCTGTTCTGCTCTCGGGTGGCAATTCAGAGCGTTGCCATGGCTGTCAGCCATTCAGGTGTAGTGTGTACTCCTCTGTCTTACTAATTTCCAAGGGATGCAGGGAGGTTCTGAAATGATAATTGAAATATGTATGACAATCCAAGGAGGAGCTCTGCTGAGAAGGTGCCACTTTTAGAGTGAAACCAGGATTAATTTACTCTCTTTGGTGCGAGGGTCAGGATTGAAAGGATTGCTTGTGTATTTGGGTACTACCACCACTACCAAAAAAAATCAATTTGCTGTACTTGAAAAAGAAAATATGAAAAACATAGGGGAAAAAAAAATCATTTTCTTAGAGAGAAAGGAAGGAGGAAAAAACAGTAAATATCTGGAAGCTGGAGGTGTGGTGTCCAATATAGATTTTGTGATAACCTCTAAGGCAGAGGACAAGTCTTCCTTTACAAATGTACTCCTTTCTGAAAAACCCAGCAGGCAAGGGCAGAGCAAGTAATCTGAGGGGAAAAAGCTATGAAAGCATTTTTCTTTCCTCCAAGGATTTTATTAGTGTCTGTCTCTCTGTAAGGATTCACTCAGGGGGATGGAGAGATCTTACTCTGCACTCAATATTCTTTTTTTTTTCAGCCTGCCCTGCTGGGATTTTTCTTTTTTCCCCTCATCACTTTGTCTCTGGTGACAAGATTTTCTCAGACAGTAACACAAGAATGACCGCAGTGCTTTGTTGTAGTTTATTTTGAAATCAGGCTACCTTGCCAACACCCTCTCTATTCTTTATTTCATGTTCATTCTCCCTTTCCATTCCCACCCAGTAATCCATGAGGAGGGGGACAGCAGGAAGGGAGGAAGCAATCTGCTCGGGAATATGGGCAGGGATGGATTTGAACACTTATTTTCTCAGACTTACCCTCCCGAANCCTTTTTCAATCTGCCCTCAATGAATTTCTCATCACGCAGATCCAAGGATATGGCTTGAACGCGGGAAAATATTTCTAACAATAACAATTTTCAATTCACACATTTTTAAAAAGCAGATGTTTCGGGGAAAGTTTGCACTTTTGAAGAGCCAGCAGTGATTAAACTATCTCATTATGGTGTTAGGAGGAAATATTTGTATGACCAGTAGTGAGCTATCCATGATGGATACAAGTACAGAGTTCTGATCGCTGTAAGACTGAGTCTAAATTTCTGGAAGAGGTATCTTAATACCAAAATCAAGGATTAGGTGTCCTTGATTTTAGACACATTTTGGAAGACAGTCAAATTATTGCATGTGCTGGAAAGGGATGTGACAACAATGTGTGTTAAGAGTTCAAAATCTACTTAGACAAGGTTAAGTGATTAACAGCACGACCCTTTTTATGGTTTGAACATTTTATTTCCTTAAACACTATCTTACTTTCATCTACTAAAATGCGAGAAAATTATGATTAATAGTCCTATGCCCCACATTCAATATTTGTTACCAGGAGTAACTAAAAACCACAAAGATCAGCTCCTGAGCCCAGAATTGTCTGATCTTTGACTAGTTGCATCTGTCTTTAATTTTCATCCCAAAGACATAAGATTTACATCCCACAGTCCTGTTCAGCATTGTGTACTTCCTTTTTTCCTCATTCTGGTGGAAAACTCCTTCTGGTTTGCTGTGAGCATCTGAGGGTAAATAGTGATACTCTTTAAGCTGTTTGCTAGACAGGTCTGAAAATGGAAACTGGATCCTCCCAGAAGGCACAATCAACACACGGAGCAGAATACAACCCACTAAAGTATATAATCAAATTTATACCTTAAATATATTGCAGCTTCTTGGAAAACTGGTATTGTTCTCATTCAAATTTTGATGGCCATAGAAATGAACCCACATCGCTATTATTTTTATAACTTTATATATGAAAAAAAACAATCCTAGAGGAACTTAATTATCCTGCCTGCTTGGATTTAGTATCTTGGTTTTAAGTCGCTTGGCAGCAGTTTTAAAGTTTCAAAGAAAAACTGGGTAACACAGGTTGGTTGTGTGATTAAATTCTTTTTAAAAAGTTATTTGTGCCTCCTAGTCATCTTCCAGTTGAGGAATATTTTTAGAATGGAATAAAGGGACTATCCTGAGGTGCCTGGGGAAGAGTGGGGCCAGCAGGGCAGGGAGGGGATCCTGGGGAGGCTCATCTGCACTGCTGGCTCCAGCCCTGGGCTCCTCAATCCAGGAGAGAAAAGGAGTTGATGTAGAGGGTCCAGCAGAGGCCATAAACACGATTTAGAGGCTGAAGCATCTGGATTTGAGCCTGTTTAGTCTGAAGAAGAGAAGACTGAGATGTGATCTCGTCAATCCGTGTTAACACCTCAGAGGGTGCCAGAGGATGGGTCCAGAGTCTGCTCAGAGGTGCCAGGGGCAGCACGAGGAGCAGGGGCCATCAAATCAAGCCCAGCAAGTTCCACCCCAGCAGGAGGAAGAACTTCTTTCCATGGAGGGGCAGAGCCCTGGCACAGCTGCCCAGGGAGGGCGTGGAGTGTCCCTGTCTGGGGACATCCCAGCCCCAGCTGGACACGTTCTGTGTCCCTGCTCCAGGGGACCCTGCCTGGGCAGGGGTTTGGGATGGATTAGCTCTCAAGATCCCTTCCAACCCCAGAGATCCTGGGATTCTGTGAATCTGTGAATTCAAGCTTTCATCCTCGTGGAATGCCAGCTGGCAAATCTGGAAATATCTGGGTGTATTCTGGAAATGGGATTTTCTCCTTGCACATCTCCACACACTTAGGAATGTTTTATCCTGTGCTTTGCAACTCTTACACCCTGGTTTACCCAATTACGACCTGCACTTATTAAAACACTCAGTGTTTCAACTGATTACTTGTTTTTCTTGCTGCCCATCCTGTTACCCTGATGGGTTTTGTGGGGGGTGATCTGCCAATATCTTTTCCCCTTTTTTTCATGGGACTGGCATTGCTGATTTAAGTGACAATAAGACCAAGGAAGAGTAAATGATTCCACAATCAAGCATCGGACTTCTGCCCATTGTTCACTGGGTATGATGTGGACTGACCCTCTTCTCTCTAAAATCTTTTCTCCCAAAAGGAGAGTGAAGTGCACTCCGCATGGCTGCTTTTTCTCCTGGAGACAGAAAGACTATAAAATTGGCTTACTTTCATGTCAGGAGAAGCATTTCTTTCAAATATGTCCTTAACTGTAGTGAAAGAAGATGATTAGGAGGAAATGGGTGAGGGAAAGGGGAATCTGCTATCAGTGTAATTTTAAAGAAAGGGCCACGGCAGAGAAATTTTTGCTTGTAAAAACAACTTACCTGTGCAAATATTCTTATGTTCCTGTTATACTTTTGCAACTTTATTTCCTTTATTTCCACTGACTGCGGTTTCTATTCTGTGTGCCACTGACTGCCTCTGAAGGTTGCATGCTGTTGAACTCAAGACATGATAAATCTGAATAAATGTCTCCAATGAAATAATGGTTTTATCTGAATGCAGTTTTAGTCTATTTTCTGCTGATATCTTCATGTTTGTGTGTTTTCCCTCAAATGACAGATGGAAAGAGTGAGGTTAAATAGCAAACATCACATCAAGCTGCTTGGTTTGTGTCCATCTATACTTTGATCAATCCCCTGGAGACTATTTTGAAAAGTGGAAACACTGAAAAATACTTTATTGACAAAAATAATGTTTCGGTGGAGAAAATACGATTTACTTTTAGGTTTTGTAATAAATAGTTCCTCTAGCCAAGTACTGCCATCTCAGTGCTGTTCCTGGATGTATGGTTCTGGGTTTTTGTGCACCGAGTCAGACATTTGTGTCCTGTTGTTGTTGCAAGGTGGAAAATGTTAGACACAATACAATCATCAAATAAATGGATTTTTGTAGCGATTTTTCAGATTGCAGTACCTGAAGGCTTATTTTGACTGGTAAGAATATCCCTGAGAAGTCAAGGCAATGTTGCAAATGTGGAATGACACAGCTCTGAATCTGCTCTCTTGAGAAGGTCAGACATCTCACAATTTTATCAAGTAGGAATATTTTGAGAGAGATGCAGGCATTTATTTTGGATCTAAGAGTTTGACTCGTATTGTAATGACCTTTATGAGTTTCTGTTAATAAAAGGGGTTTGGCTTTACTTGTGCAGTCATAGTAGAAGTTATTTAAAAAATAATGAACCTGAAAGCTAGACAAACTAATGTGAGATTTAAAAGGAAATAACCCATTTCAGAAACTTTGCAGTAGGACAGTGATAACAGTAATTAAAACTGTAAATCACCTTCACTGATTGGTACTGATGAGCCAGTCCCCTCCTGATCTTCTCACCTGCAATTTTTGGCCATGAAAGAGGAGGAGCAGGTTGATTCGTCTGAGATAGGAGAGTGATTTATTTCTGTGGTGTCACTGAAGGGAGGATATCCCAAGGCTTAGTCCTCCCTGAATTACAGTTGGTAACTCCACCTAAATCTTCCTATACCCCCAAAAAATGAGTGGTTCAAATAAGGACTTAGTAGGAATTGCATTTTAGAGAATGTGTAGTCTCATGTGCTGAGGTAAAATGAAATTGTGTGTACATTTTACAAATCCTTGTCTGTTTTTAAAGGTGAAAAGTGGACACAGAATACAATTCAGCTGAGTATCTGCTAATTAAGCTGATTTATGGAAGCCTGGAGAGCTCCTAGGGAGTAGCTGGTTAGAAGTTGTGGAAAACTAAAAATAGAGAAGCGAGTCCAATCTCATATGTTTAACATATTTGGATAAGGACACTCACTGGTTGTGTGGAATTTGTGAATTTTGATTAGAGACCGTTACTATTACACCTCTATTTGAAATTTTCAAGCTTCTACAAGCTTACCAGATTTATTTTTTTCAATGCAAGGTAACATTTTAAAGCGTGTAACATCAGTACATTTTTTATGCTAATATTTGTATGTTAGCTGGGAATGGCTGCTGTGTGGATTTTAAAAATAATTTCTCTACAAGCATTTCTTATAATGGCTGAATTTTATTTTAAGTAGGGTTTTTCACATTAAAGTAAAAAGGAAACTGTTTAGTATCAAGTTAAGACTAAATGTTCTTTTCGTTTGCGCTCACAAACACCCACAAAGTTGTGCCCAAGATTTTATGATGGATTGGGCTGTAATTTTCTTTATTTCTTCCTCGCTGTTTTCCAGAGTATTCCCAGTGGAATCTAATCACCTACCAAAGTAGAAAAAATTCTTAAACTAGGTTTATTTATAGGTAATACATTTTGTCCCAATTTGTGGCCACAAAATAATAAGAAATGTTTCATTTGCCATTAAAGAAGCTGCCTAACTTCAGGTGGTTCAATATATTTCTGTGAAAACACACAATATTTTGTTTTCTGTGTTTCAACGCTGTTAGGTATCTATTTTTTTTTAATGGAGGTAATTAATATTTATATATTTAATATACATCTCAGATTTAATATTTAGCTCCTCAGTTACTTAACCTTTTGCATATTTTTATTTCTTATGCAGCATTTTCGCACTCTAAAAAGTAGCAATTAATCTCTAGTACAAAACAACTTGTGCAGCTTACAAATTCAATATTTGCCGAGCACCTGGGACCTAATTTCACATTACAGCTCAGTTTGTCTGCATGTGTGCAGCTGCCTTGAGTGAGTTATACAAATGAATTTGGGGCAGCTACTTCAATAAATGTTAGTTTTCTAATTAAAGGGAAAAAAACAGAGCCCAGATAAAATCGAATCAAGGGAATGTTTGTGTAATATTTCATTGTGGATATGACAATGTAGTTATTCCAGGATTTTGTGCAGTTCATAGAAATAGACTTGTACAATTGTTGGAGTTGGAAGGGACCTTAAATCCCACTCAGTGCCACCAATTCCCGCTGTCCCAGGCTGATCCAAGCCCCAATGTCCAACCTGGCCTTGGACATTTTTCTATATTGAGGACTAATTAATTCTTAAAGACTCAGAAAACCTCATGGTTCATACCTGCTCTGAGTAAATGATGTTTTTTTGGCACTTTTGGATGTTTTGTTTTAAGTCAGACCATCCCATGCTGGCGTGCTGGATGCAGCACTCTGCAACTTGGGCGTTTCTGCCAGGGGGGTTTGTGCAAATTGTCAGATTTACTCTCAGTTCTGGAAATAAGTTCTTGTTAAAAAAAGACATTTCTAAAAAAAAAAAAAAAAAAGGAAAATACATCTAAATTTAGCAGAAAAATCAGTTAAATTTTGCAGGTGCTCTTGGCTGCCAGATTTAATTGAGGGCAGAACACAGGCAAGCAACTTGCTGTAAACATTGCAACAAAAAATTCTGAGGTCAGGTGAGACAGATAACACCTTCTGGTCATGTGGAAGGAGCTCTGCCTGAAATCCAGGCTGCTTTAAAAGAAAATCTTGTTGCTCAACGAGTGATTATTGCAGTTGGGACTGTTGATACCATTTCATATTTGCTTCTCGATGGCTCTTTCTAATTCCACTGAGTGGTAATTGCTCTCAGTTCAACCAGAAAACATCTCTTAAATGGATGTAATATTTCAGGCTGAGATGGAAGAATTTGAAATTATGCCAAATTCTAAAATTTAGGAGACCTTGTTTGGGGGGAATTGCTCCCAAACAGTGTTGCACATGTTAAGTTTTGTTGGGTGAGAACTCAATTTTGTGGTAATCTCATACAAATTATTTCCTAAATCCCCTGGAGGGGAGGTTGAAGTCACAAAATCAGTCATGATCCTTGAGCATCCAGATCTGTATTAAATATTGGTTTTTTCAATGTTGTGGTAGCGCGTAAGAACTCTGGACCAGCTCTTCATTTTGCACAAATATGTTTCATATCTTGAAAGATTTATGGGAATTTTTGGATTGACTTGAGTAAATGCAGTTCTCCCTTCACTGGATTTGGGAACAATGATCCTCAACTACTGTTTCCTGAGTTTCTTTGAATCGCTTAAATCCGTGCTTTGGTGACAGTTTCAAAGCCATGACAAGATATTTTAATGATGAAATCTGCATACTTGTGTAGTTTTTGTTGTTTTTTTTTTTGTTTTTCTTTGGGGTTGGTTTTTTGTTTGGGGTTGTTTTTTTGTTTATTTGGGGTTTTTTTGTTTGTTTACTTTGTTTTTTGTTTTGGTTTTTGGGGTTTTTTTACTTTTTTGTTGGTTTTTTGTTGTTGTTTTTTGGTTTTGGTTTTTTTGTTGTTGTTGTTTTGGTTTTTTTTGTTTTTTGTTTTTTGTTTTGTTTTGTTTGGTTTTTTTGTTTGTTTTGTTTTGTTTTTTTTTTGTTTGTTTGTTTGTTTGTTTTTTCCTTAAATGGTGAGTGCCCAGACAAAAATAGCAAAAATCAATGGATGACATCTGTGGATTCTCCTGCATTATGGCACGCAAAATCCTGATGTTCTGACTGTGGCAAATTTCTTCATTCCCTTGAGGAGCAGAACCGTCACATAGCTTTAGCTATGTGGATTCTGCTGTGCTTCTGGGTTTCTTTTTGTTGTTCTTGATTTTTGTTTGTTTTGGGGTTTTGTTAGACATTTTTTGTTTTCTTTGGAGGAAGACATTTGAATACTGAATTAATATTAATTGCCTATTAGTAAGGGGAGTTCTCTAGAAGACATTTTGTCCAGCATGGTTGCATGCTCCATTTACATTCCAGTCAGCCTGTGGAGGTCTTCATCTTGCATAAATAACCCAAAAAGCTGCATTTACAGCAGACTTTTCAACATAAATGCTGTGTCATAGCATGAATATACTGTACTTGTATTTATGATTAAGCTATCATCATAATTAAAGACAAGAATCCCTGAAATCCGCCACAAGAAAACAGTTTTGTGAGGGGGAAGATGCNTTTTTTTTTTTGTTTTTCTTTGGGGTTGGTTTTTTGTTTGGGGTTGTTTTTTTGTTTATTTGGGGTTTTTTTGTTTGTTTTGTTTTGTTTTTTTTTTTTGTTTTTCTTTGGGGTTGGTTTTTTGTTTGGGGTTGTTTTTTTGTTTATTTGGGGTTTTTTTGTTTGTTTTGGGGTTTTGTTAGACATTTTTTGTTTTCTTTGGAGGAAGACATTTGAATACTGAATTAATATTAATTGCCTATTAGTAAGGGGAGTTCTCTAGAAGACATTTTGTCCAGCATGGTTGCATGCTCCATTTACATTCCAGTCAGCCTGTGGAGGTCTTCATCTTGCATAAATAACCCAAAAAGCTGCATTTACAGCAGACTTTTCAACATAAATGCTGTGTCATAGCATGAATATACTGTACTTGTATTTATGATTAAGCTATCATCATAATTAAAGACAAGAATCCCTGAAATCCGCCACAAGAAAACAGTTTTGTGAGGGGGAAGATGCAAACCTCGGAGCAAGCCAGCAAAAATCAAAATGGATTGAACCAGTCTGATTGAAATGTCTGGTGCACCATCATAAAACCCAGTCTGTAAGTTTGAAGCCTCGTCAAAACCTCATTAACTTTAATGAGACTTATAATATGCATTCGAGGAGACAGATTGTAGGGTTGAGGCTCAAATTAATACAGAGTTGTTGTATGACAACTTACTAATAACATTAATCTTTCTACAACCTGCTCTGACAGGGTATTTTGTGGAGAAGTCAGGACTTCAGGTTTTTTTTCCTTCTTTTTTTTTTTTTTTGGTTTTTTTTTGGGTTTTTTTTCCCAATTGGAGAAATTTTTGTCATGCACAGGATTGCCTGGGGGAAATCTGTCAGGTTAACTCCTGGGGGCTTGTGGGGTCACCTGTTTTATCAGTGGCTGTCTGTGATTCCAGGGATGTGGTGGAATTCCTTCCTGGGGACACAGATTTGTGCCCTTGGTCTCCTTTCCTGTTGCTGGGCCATGTTTGCATCAATAAAGTGCAAGATGAAAAATACATTTGTTTTCACTCCTTTGGAGGTGAGATTTTTTATTGCCCCAGGAAGAACAGGTCATGTGGAATGAGTTTCTTCCTGCTGCCATTTTGTCAAAAACGCCGTTCCAAGGAAGGCGGAAAGACCCAAAGGGGTCACTGCGAGTGAGGAAAGAGAGAGGATGAACAAAACCACATTTCCAAATTACATTTGGGGTGTTCCTAAATAGATGCAAATAGCACAGTGTAATTGTGATATTGTAATTTTCCCTTCAGAAGCTCTTGTCAAATTTGCTGGATAATTATGAATTCCACATAATCAATCCCAAGGAGTCATTTGTAGATTTAGAGTGAAATCAAATATGTGCCCTATGAAGATCATCAAAATAAGATTTAGAAGTCAGGATATGATCAATTTGATTCTCCGAGTTTTTCCTTAAGAGTTTTTTTTTGTCCAGTTTTGGAACCTCTGGTTCAAAATGAGAAATGATCACTTGAGTAACCAACCAGTACAACTGTCAATTATTTCATTTTTATTAAAGCATTCCTCTTTTTTTCCCCTTTTAACTCTCAACCCATCCTTTTTCCTGGTGATGGACTGCAATGTTGAGGTATTCTTGGATCTGAAGAGAGAAACTGCATTCTGCAAATATATTTTGCTTTCCTCTGTCCTCCTCATGCCAGTTGCACCAACATATTTGTATCACATGTTTCATGGGGCCTCTAAATTTAAAAAAATAAATAAATCATTGTAAAAAAAATTCGTTTCTTGCTTGCTGTGTAGTAATTATTGAGGAGCAGGCACCCAGGAAGGTCTCTCTGTTGTGAC
The DNA here is from genome assembly GCA_013400915.1 of Pardalotus punctatus. Taxonomy (NCBI): domain Eukaryota; kingdom Metazoa; phylum Chordata; class Aves; order Passeriformes; family Pardalotidae; genus Pardalotus; species Pardalotus punctatus. The sequence continues at coordinate 162,128 of VZTX01010639.1, read as the reverse complement.
TGTCGCTCTTGCTGTTTACTGTGACTGGTGCTGTGTATATTCCCTAAAGCTGATCTTTAATGGGGATGGGTGAGCTGCTAGATAAATTATATTTGTGAACTTGATTATTTGTTTGACTCCTCAGGCCTTAGCAAATTTAACAAGTAACTTCCAGAATTATTTTTTTGTCCTCTGCANCAGAAGCCCTCATTAAAAACCCAGGCCGCATTTTTTTTTTCCCAAAAAAAAAAAAAAAAAAAAAAAAAAAAAGGTAATGTTTTATTTAATTTTAAGTGTTTGGGTTGGGCTTTTTTCTGCCCCTTTGGTAGGTGGCTACTCTTTCACTGCTGCTTTTTTCTGTGTTCAACAAAGTTTTTGAAAAAAGCATAAATTGTTTCCCATCATGACTCAAGCTTAAGTCATTTCGTGCTCTTCTCATTTTGAAAAGCAGAGTCTTTCAGTGCACCCTTGGTTTTATTTAATTTCTTGATTTTTTTTAGGATCATCTCCGTTCTCCAAATTCACACATGACCTATAAATTTAACATTTAAAAGATCACCAGACCTGAGAGGAACACTCAATTCCTTGCTTGTGTTGAGGTATTTAAAGAAAACACTAAAAACTTTAAAATTTGGGACAAACATTTCTGTTGAAGCTGTGTGGGTGGACAGTCAATAACCATGTCAGACTTTCATTGTCTGTTTGACAAAGAATTGAGTCATATCTGTATTTTACTTTTGGGAAAGTTTGGAAATTGCCTTGCTTCTTTGTTTGGTAATTGCATTTCCTTATTATGTGACTTCAGTGCTATGGGATTTATCTTTTTTTTTTTCATCCAATTTCACCACTTTCCAGTTCTTCAAAACGAAACTGTCTTATGGAATTTGCCTGAAAGGGTCACTTAAGACAAACTCATCCAAAACCTTATATTAAATCTATATTAATGCAAATACTTCTGGTGGTAGGAGCATGTGTGAGAAAACAAAACAGCAACAACAAATGAAAAAAACCCCAAGGAAATAAAGAAACAAAAAACAAAACCAAACCAATGATATAGATGTGTGATAATTTTGTTGCCTAGAAGAATATCTTGGGTAAATGGACTGATAAGGAAAGGATCTAATACTTTATTCCAGCCTCTCTCTTAGGCTGGGAGGCGCTGGGTTAACATTATTAAATCTGGGATATTAGCCCTGGTAGTCCACATGCTCTGTCTGTGATGAATTATCAGCAAGGCTCATTCACATGCAATGGGAAACAGGTTAGATTATTTCTTTGTGTGGCCCTGCTTGTCTTTTAAAAAAAAATGAAAAACCAAACCCTGTGAAAAGCTAAATACTTTAAGAGTTCTACACCTGTATCCACAAAACACGGTTGGGCGTGCTGTGCGGAATTTCAAGGATTAGGAGTTCATAAGCGGCATTTTGAATAGCTTAAAAATGTAGTTAATGCTGTGCTTTCATCTCACACATCAGGCTCTCATGGCAACCCTGGAGAGTTATGAATTTCATCATAAATTACAATGATTCATCATACTAATCATATTTCATCATAAATTACTCTGATTGTTCATTATTTCAGCTGTAGCTTATGTGTTTTTTGGACTTCACTGAAGATGCAATTACTTACAGAGCGTCAGTTGTCACCTCATATTGTATTAATGATGAATTAAATTTTGGACTCATTGCAGTGATTTGTTTTTACACTAGCTACTCTTTGCAGAATTAAAATTTCAAGAAAACTAAGAACTTGAAAGTTTCCATGGCCTGAATGAAAGCCAGATGTTGGCATCCTAAAGGATCTTATTTGAACAGCTTAGACATAAGGCCAACATTTCTACATTCTCAGGAGCCACATAAATATTTAGATACTATTAAAGTACTTAATTATGTCTTGCAGTAATGCAGTTTCTGGTAGAATACAGAGGGTTTGCTAATTCAAATGGTAAGTCAGCTAGATTCCTTGAAAATTAAACTAGCAATGTATTTATCTGCAAAATTAAAAATAAATATATACAATTTTACGTTGTATAAAATGCAGTGTATTTATAATACAATTAAATTTTGCTAGCTATGACAATTCATATTCTTTACATACCAAGGGTGTTTTTCACTTAATTAATTTCTCAGCAAGGTCATCTAACTAAAATTCCAACTAAAATAATCTAACTACAATTTTTTTTCATGGTAAGGCCTCACTAATAACAACATCAACAAAAGTTTTAGAATGAGAAATTGTGGGTTGTTTTTGTTGTTTGTTTTTTTTCCCAACTCCAAAATGAAGTAATGGTAATTTAATGTCAAATATAAAGGGAGAATTCTTCTTTCCCGAATCATTTCCATGTGGGACTTTATGCTGACTGTGTATGAGGTGCATTGAGCGATTCTGAGTTGAAAACAGAAAAATACATCAGCTGCATTGATGTTATATTTATGTTGTGTTCTAGCAACGTTCCTGCCCATGCCAGTACAAGCTCCCAAAACAAGCTCCCATTCCCCTGTAATGACTTCTCCCACCTGCTTCTCTATAATACCCTGCTAGCTTGGTTTTTTGTGGGTTTTTTTTGTTTTTTTCTTTTTTTGAATAATCCTCATTGACCTTTTGAAGGAGCAGAACAACAGGATCTGATTGCAAAAAAGCAAACGCTTTGGAATCTATCCCTAATTACGGCCCAGATAATCCCTTTTGATTTTTGCCATGGAGAGGATGATAATGACAGCAAAACTGTTAGATGCCTGAAAATCTGTTGGTACTCAGAGCTTGGCTTATCTGATGTTATCTTTTACTGCCTTCTGCTTTCTTTTTTCCCCCCTTTTTAATTTATATGTGCTTGAAGAAAAATTAAAATTTGAGATAGGACCAGAGATGAAAGGGATGTGTGATGGATGGAAATGATGCTGTTGGCTCATGACACGAGATATGTAGAGGGATTAGTCAAATAGTATTTTTCATAGCTTAATGTTCTGCCTGGCAAGTGTTCTTGGATGGACTGAAAAAAAAGACCAGGTGTGAGTATGGTGACTTATTTGTAATAAATATGTGCTGAGTTACACTAGTGATCATCTCATTTTCTTTGTAAGTCTGAAGAGAATGAGTTCAATTATTTTCCTCACACCACATTTATTCTTGTATCAGTATCTTCTGATGGCTTTGATGAGATTTTTCACATTTTATTTTAATATAGAACAAGTGAAAAATGAAGATATGGGTGAGCACAGAGAGTGAGTGTGTCTTTATGCGTTCTGAAAAAAACATAACTAAGGAGTTGTATTACACACTGAAAAGGAGCTCTTGAATTTTTCATAATAGAATAAACATCATATTTATCACTTTATCAAATCAAGTCTGTGGCTTGTAGGTGTGCAACTAAGGAATAACTCATCTGTCGGTGGTGCATCTCCATTTTTTTATGTTATTTTTTCAATCCCTTTGGCCCTTAAGTGGAAAGTAACAACAGACTTATAAGTCTATCATCTATAATTAACACTTCCTGAATGTGGTAGTAATAGCGATAACTTTTTGCCATTTAACGTAAAAATGTGTCCCACGGGATTACATTACTTTACATTACTGACAGAAAGTCTCACAAGAGCGTCGTTACTAAAAAACAAGTTTCAAGAGAGTCTTGCAAACTCTGTAGCCAGTTTTCAGCCTCATGAATAAGTAATAAAAACACAGGCACTGGCTTCTCAATGCATTTCACATTTAGAAACTAAAATTATTATGACTTCTCCCATTTTTTTTTAACGTGCTAGTCACGAAATTCTAGGAAAGCCCTGGAGCAGAAGATATTTCACACCTTCTTCCTTCTGCTCCGACAATGAGAAGTGGCAGAGTCTTTCACTGCGCAGTGTTCCTCTGGTTCCTGATAACTCACCTCTGGGGACTCACTAAAGGGTGATTTCTCGGTTTTTTGGGGGGTGTTTTTGTGGGATTTTTTGTTGTTTTGGGGTTTTTTCATGGCTTGACAGTGTGCTGCTCATGGCACAGGAGCTGGAATCTCTTCCCTTCATCCCTGTGGAAGTCCAGGCACAGCAGACACAGGATCAGCCCCTGTTCTGCTGGGTTTTTTCACAGGATGGTTTTGTGAGCCCTTAATCACATAATTACATGGAATATATTCTCAGATGACTGCCTGTTTGCTTCATAGGGGTAGAGCACTGCAGGCTGAAGATGGTCTGGAATTCTTTCTGGAAAGGGGGAATTGGATGTGAAAATGACAGGAATTCAGAGCATAAAGTGTTCATGGAAATGCCAGCATTATGAAAAAGGATGAGCAGGCAGCAGGGTCGGTGTTTCATTCAAGGAATTTTGCATCAGGTTAGACATGTAATGAACATTTTAAATCCACTTCACAGCATTGCAGTGGGACTGTTCCCAACCGGACTGCAGGGAGCTAGGAGAACAAGGAGGAGAGCAAGACACAGGGAGAAAAATGAGAAAACAAATGTGTTCTCTCTGAGCAGCTCCAGAGAGGAGCAGAGAGAGATGCCCTAAATTCCATGACACCCTAAATGACCAGCCCACGATATTTATTGCTCACCAATTTGTTACTCCAGTACTGTTTTTGGGTTTGTGAGCTGGAGTTCAGAATACAACTTTAAATAAGCAAAAGAGCTGAGGAAGACACTGGTATTGGCTAAACATCTTGAACCCCAAAATGATAATAAGCACCACGTTTCTGGAGAATTGCAAATTTCAGGACTAAAATTATCTATGTGTACATAGAAGTGGTTTGATTTGGGAGTGCCTGCCATCCTGGTTCCCATTTAATTTGATGTTCAAGTTTTGGAGAACAAAACCTGCAAGATGCTCAGTGCTTTGTCTTTCAAGAGCCCCTTGGATGTCCATGGAACAGATTGCACTTCAAGCCAAGTAAATGTTTGAAATATTAGGATTATGGTAAGAACTTCTCATTCAGCAGATCTGGAATCGGAATGTCGCATTTAAGAATCACTTATGTGGTCACTCTGCAGCCAATGGTCAAGGCATCCCAACTTGCTGGAGTTTCTTAAATGCTGAACTCCAGACCTTCCTAGAGCAGTATCTGAAATAGCATTGCTTAATAGCCACATAAAATATTAGGTACTTTGGTGCTGGTGCCATTTTTTTGCTGGGCTTTTTAAAATTTTTCTATGGATTCTCAGCAATTGGTAAGTTCTCTGTTTTCCTGCTTGGATTCTGGCAGGGCAGTAATCCATATGAAAGTGCCCTGGCATGCAGGAGAATGGACATGGTACACTGGCTTTTAGATTTTCATTCTGACTGGAATTGTAGTTCCCAGTCACATCTTTTACCACAAAAGAAAAGGAAAAGACAAAACCCACCCACCAAAACCACCCATGAACAACAAAAATCTGCCCCCGCAAAAAAAAGCCCACAAAGCAACCAAAAAAAATCAAAATAAAACAATGAAGCAAAACAGAAAAAACAACCAAAAAAACCCTACAAACAAACAAAAAAACCAAAACAAAGCAAAAAATCCAACAAACAAACAAACAAACAAAAAACTCCATTAAATTTACTAGTAATGCCACAGAATTATGGTAAAAATCAGTCAGCATCAGTTTAACCAAAAAATTTTCATTTTCCCAGGAAGATATGAGATCACACACGAGGGGTGATCATCTCCTTTCTCTGTGGCCACTGAGATCTTTTGGTGTAACAGCCTGCTCAGATTCTCTGCTTCAGTCTCCCATTGAAAGGATGCGTGTTTGATATTTTTACTTCTGTTTTATGCTCACCTGGAGCTCAGACCTACATGGCAACAGTGAGGTGCAGGCAGAAAACAAAACAAAACAAAACAAACACACAAAAAAATCCCCTAAACCCTCAAGCTAACAGAAAACACCCAGTCTCTTGCCAAATTTGTTCAGAGAGGAAAAAAACCACAGTTAAATCTCATTAAAATCTAGGGGTTTCATTAGCAAAAGTGCTTAATACACTGCTAGAAGAGGAATGTCAGTTGCTTCTCTCTTCATTAAAATACCAGCAAGAACTGGATGTACAATCACAAAATCACAGACATGGATACCACAAAAAGGGGATTATTGACGTCTGGAGAATCTGTGTTGCTCACAGTAAAACAGGTTCATTATACAGAGCCGGGCATAATCCAGTCATGACATCTACTGCTTTATTTTTGATTTTCTCCATGGCATAGCTGGGGTATATCCCTTTGGCATACCAGAGGTGGATCAACCTTGAGATTTAAAAAAAAGATTAGATAAGTCACCTGTGGGGACTCATTAATGGGCCTCATAAAGTGTGATTTTTTGGGTTTTTTGAGGTGTTTTTGTGGGACTTTTTGTCCCTTTTGAGTTTTTTTCCGTGGGTTTTTGTTGTGTTGATTTTTTTGTAGGTTTTTTTTTTTTATTTGTTTTGTTTTTTAGGGTGGCCATAAGCAGAGGTGTGTTTGGTGTTCTCACACACCGTTATTTTAATAGTCTGTGGTTTGTTCTATTTACTCATACTGGAGTTGCAGCAGGAGCAGGGCTTTGTAACAAAAAGAAAAAGAAAAAGGAAAAGAAAAAGAAAAAGAAAAAGAAAAAGAAAAAGAAAAAGAAAAAGAAAAAGAAAAACAAAAACAAAAACAAAAACAAAAACAAAAACAAAAACAAAAACAAAAACAAACAAACAAAACCCCCCAAATCAATAAGCTTTGGCCCTGATTTATTAGAAAGTATCTGATCTCTTTAGGGCCAGGTATCAGATGGATTGATGAGGGAGTGGATGATTATGGAGAGATACTGGTAATTTTGCTGTTAAAAATAGAAACAATGCAGTGCCCCAGGAAATAAAAGTTCATGGAACTTACATTTCATGCTCCTGAATAGATAAGCATTTCCAGAAATGCTTACAACTACAATCTCCAACCAGTGATCTTTAAATAAATGCAGAGCTCTCTAGCAGTGATAAATGCTATTCTTTTTATTGTTTTGTTTACTTTTAAGTACCTTGATCCCTGTTTTTAATCTATTTTCATGATAATGTGTTTTATCTGAGAAGACCTGTTGTCTTCCTTTCACCCCGACAATGAAACTTAGCAAATTTACTTCGTGCTTAGCTTTTATTTATTCATTTGTAGCATGTTTCAATAGAGCTGTAGTGGAGGGCAATAGTGCCTGGCTTTGATCTATAACGATTCCAGATGCTTTCTATTGTGATGCCTTGTGGATTGCTTTCAACTGTTGAGCTTTTCAGACAGCGTTGTCAGGCTTCCTTGGCAGCTGCTGAAAGGAAAATATTCATATCACATTGTCTTCCTTTCAGTCACCTACCAGGCTAGATGAATAAAGAGGAAACAGGTTGCAAAATGCTGAAACCGTTGTTTGAGGTGACTTTTCTTGAACTGTATAAAATATCCTGGTACTTCAAATGGAGCTTTCATAACCTAAATCACTTTATTTCTGAATAACATAGGAGGAGAATTCAGCAAATACCTTTGTCCAGTGTAATAAATGTCTACCTCCTTTTAGGTTTTTTTTTTTTTTTCTTTTATTGAATTTTCCAGATTGTCTTGCATATCTCTCACATGTTTGGTTTAGAGTAAGACTAGAAGGAGCCATGCACAACAATTTCTGGGTTAGTAACCTGGCAATCTGAAACACCACTGAGACACAATTGATATGCCACTGGAATACACTAAAGGACTCGAGAGTTTCTAGATGCTTCTTAAAAATAATAGCTTTAAACTGCAGAGTAGGAGAGCTGCAGCAGACAAGTAACGAGTGGAAAATCATAAAAGGCAGTACACAAATTGAAAGACAAACACTACCAACTGAGGCAAAGAAAAAAAAAAATGTCTGGTAAAAAGTGAAGAACTAATCAGAAACATATGAGAAATAGAAAATGTGGTTTAAATGTGGTTTGCTGGATTGAAAAATGAGACAGGAAATTGGAGGAAAGGATAGAAGAAATACTACAAGGAAATTAAATCCTAAGAAATTGTCTTAAAAATTGTTGTGGTGGTTCAATTAAGCAACGAAGAAAACAATTCAAATACTGCTCCTGTTGAAAATATTGAGCAGGAGTAACACCGTGGAATTAATGGATTTAATTTGGGCTGACACCAGAGCGGGGCAGGGTCCCCTTTGGATTTATCCCGATCCTGCTGATCTCGTTAGGAGCTGTTGTGTAACAGCTCATGGCCCAGCACCAGAGAGCTGGTCCAGCTCTCTTCTGGAAGAGTTTCTGCTTCCAAATTTACTGGTCCCTAAACTTCGTGGGTGCCAAGTGTTCTGGGAACAAAGCTTTTATCCTCCAGGGTGTTCAGCGCTCCTTGGAGGCAGCAGGGGCTGTGTCCTGGCTGTTGGGTGGTGCCAAACTGCACCTCTGTAGGGGCCAAAATCCGAATTTTGGCCAGGGTAATGTCCCAGCCCCACGGAGGGTGAGTAACTGTGGGTGTAGCTGCCTCGTGGTCTGGGACAGCTCAGTGGAAAACGGGTTTTCAGAGAGTTGGTTTGAGGCCAAGACAGCAAAGCGAGGAAATGTCAGCACTTAACATGTTCGTAGGTCCCAGCAATACAGAAGACTGCACAGGGACAATAATTTGACTTTGTGAAAGTGAGAGATCAGCAACTGTTAAAAAAAAAAATGTAACTAAGCCTGTACTGCTGTATTCCAATAAATAAAAATTTCTGGTGGCAAACATACAACTACAACACGCACAAAATAAGAGGTGATGCCTTTAATGAGGCTCACAAATAGAGGGAAAAAGAAAAGAATTCCCTAATGAGCCTCTGGGTTGTTGTTAATACCTTCGTTTGAGGAGAAATATGTTGAAATTCAGACTCAAATTTTATAATCTGTTTATCAGTCTTTTTTATTGCGGTCTCTTTGTTTGTCAAGATGAGGCTGCAGCAACATATTTGTGCACTCACAATAACTCTTTTATATGTTCTGTTGGTGAATAATGAGGCTTCTCTAATCACCTGGTTGTGCTGTAACTACTGTGTTGTTTGTTGCTGGCATAAATTGCGGTACAGCTATGGCAAAAGACAAAAATAAAATTTGTAATTTAGGGTGGGGTCTGGAGTCAGGAGCTGGTATGCATTTGGTGTTTTGGGTGAAGGGAGAAAGGAAACTGAATGAAGTTAATTCTATTAACACATCTGAAAATAAGATGAAGTACAGAAAGAAGTAGGATACTGGTGGAAATCACAGAATGCCAGAATATTTATGTGTTTATGTACATAATACACATATTCTGCTGGTGTGGTGCTAATCCCGTAAAAATCCAGGTAAAGGCCTCGGTCTTAATCTGAAAAAAACACAGTTCTCCATGCTGGCATCCCATATTCACAAATGTGGAAAATGGAAAAGGATCAGAAGGCACTGATGTACACTTATAACTTTATTTGTACCTATTAAACTTCAATCACCTTCCTCCTTTTGTTCCTGTACACTGGATGAAAAAAGGAATTAATTTGGTTGGGTTTTTTAAAAAATTTATTTCAACACCTTAAATGTATTTATGGATATGTATTCATAATATTCAGATTCTCACCTCCTTCTTCATCTTTTCCCCTTCCTTTGGGATTTACTCTGTGTTTAATCCTGTGTTTTAAGAATATATAATCTGCATGCAGACTCAGGACTCTGTTAAGTGTCAAAGAACAGGAATTGCATTTCAGACATGAAATGATGTGGACGTTCCATGCAAAATTAACAGTGTTTACATTGCATTGCACGACTTCACCACCACGCTACATTACCTGGATGTAGTTAATAAAGCAAAGCTGCAGGGAAAAAAAACCCAAAAACAAACAAACAAGCAAAAGCTTAGTAGTCAAGGAAGTATATGAACCATTATTAATAACATTTAAGCTCCCTGTTGGAATACAGCATAGTAAAACACAAAATTCTTGGTCACTCCATTTGTGAATATCTTCAATTTTCTCTCTTCTCTGTCTGGCTTCTTCCTTTCTCATCCTTTTTCAGTCACTGTTCCCAGCTCTTCATTTTCAAATGTTGCTCCACAAGAAGCAGTGAGGGTTTCCAAGCAGCTTCCCACCTTTCCTTGGCTTGATTTACAATTTACAGCGGATAATAAAAATAAACTAAAAACCACTGGCAGGAATACAGTTTGTTTGTGCCGTGTGGCCATACTGAGGTGAGGTTTTGGCATATATAAACTGCTTTCTTACTCAATATTCTTGTAAACCATCAGGTAGCGAAGTGGCTGTAAAAGCGTGAGACAGCGGCTAAAACGCGGGAGCAACAAATGAATTTATCACAGTCCAATTTATACCTTGGCTAAATCTGTGTTTAGGTGTCCTTGTGGCACATGGATTATGTGCCCCCAGAGGTTCACACTCAGTTTTTGGGGTGCTGTGCCCAGCTCTGGATCCTCAGCCCAGCAGGGACAGGGAGCTCCAGGAGCGGGGCCAGCGGAGGCTGTGGAGATGAGGAAAAATCCAGGAAGAAACCTCATTTACAAGAATTTCATAGAATCTGTGCAGCATCCTTTTTAAGCGTAAAAGTTTCAGATTTTATTCTGTTTGTGAGCAAGTTGAAACAAATAGGGTGAAAACCGCCTGTGTCCTTTCCAGAGGCTCCCAGCAAAAATGACCTAAAGGATTTTCATCACTCATCCACAGAGCTTAGTTGGCACTGCCAGCTGCATTGTCCAAAACAAACAGAATCAGTTCTTTATTGCAGTTGATAGCTGTAATGCCCTTATTATTTCATATCCCTCACACGAGAGGCTCGTATCTGATTAATATTCTGGATGTGATCAGCAACATCACCTTCCTGTAGAGTCAGAGAGAAAATGATGAAAACTGGCACTTCTGCTGTATCTCTTTAGGTGACTTGTCTTTTTTGACGGTGACAGCGTTTCTGTGGTGGAAGATCCAAACATCCATGTGGCCAAAAAATGTGTGAAATGAATGCAGGAAGATTGGGTAATTCTAGCGACAATTACAGGGAAAATTACAGAATATTTTGCTTTATTCTCTTTATGTGTAAGGTTTGGTGTGATAGCAGAGGTCATCATGGAGGATGTCCATGTAGGAAAGCTTTGAGCTGTCCATTTGGCACCTTGAGATCACGTGGGAGGAAGCGATTAAATCTGAAACAAAATCAGCAGACTTCGCAGAGTGTGGATGCAAAAAACGTGTTTTGTATTTAGAACCATCACTTCAGCTGTTGGCACTTCTTGCAAGAAAATGTCGCCAAATGAGGTGTTTAAGAGTGGATACGCAAAAATAGAAGTAACTAGGAATCAATTAATACTTTTCAAAGTGTGATAAGAATATGCTTAGAATTTTTATTCTAAAAGATTTCATTTTGGTGAAGATAGAAGGGTATAATGAAGCATAATCAGAGTTTTAAAAACTGTTAATGATGACTTTTTAATTGCTCAACTATCAAATTTGGATTTGCTTAGGATGGGAAAAGATAAATTCACCAGTGCTGAGATTAATGATTGCCTAGCAACCGGCGAATGAGTACATCTAATATAGGGAAAACAAAGGAAGAGAAAACCACTTTAATTTCCATATGTATAAAGTATGTATAAATATAAAAGTGCGGAGATAAATATATATGTGTATGCACAAACACAGACACACACCTTGGTTCTTCCAAATTGCTAACCTGAGATGCTGCGGATCATAGAAAAGAGAAATGGAAAGGCAAAAACAAGATCTAAGATGTGGACAAATACTGGGAATTTTCATTTAAAAGCGGTAAATCCACAGTGGATGTTTGGGTTGTGTTTTAAATCGTCTTGCTTCACTTTCACTGAAGTGAAAAAGCGTAAGAAAAATGTCAAGACCAGTAAAAAATGTGCATCTGGAAGCTCTTAGTCCATAAGGACAAGAAGGAAGGGAGATGTCACCAGTCCAGAGAGGCTCATAATCCCTTGGACTGTTAATTTTGAAGGACTGTGCTGATGATCAGACTTTGTGCGTGGAGTGTTTCTCTGTGGAAAATGGGGGTGGGCAAACAATACGAATCCTCTTTTAACTGAGAAATTTCAAGTGAACACAATGCTAAAAATCCCCTGATCAGCTTTGAAAGTAAAGAGGAGACTGGAAATGATAAAGCATTTCCACCATGATTTGGCCTCTCTTTTGAAAATTTTAATTGAACAATGGAAACACCGTCTAGCCTGACTGCCTTGCGCAAAAAGCCTCAATTCCAGGTCTTGTCCATTCCCCATAAACCCCACAGACCTGAACAGGTGCAGAAATGCAGGTTTATTCACCTGAGTCCCAGCAAGAGGCAGAAAACTGTGCAAACACAGCCGAGGTGACAGCCAGGGCCAAAGGAACGTACGCAAGGAGTGCCTGGGTGATTTTTGCCCGCTTTGTTGAGCGTGCAGAGACAAGAGACATGGGAGGCTGTGTTGATGGGATCAGGGTGTCCTCATTAGAGCATTTCTCATCCCTCCCATCCCTAATTCTGCAGGAAGTGTTGCTGCTGGCCGGGGCTGGTGCTGGGGGTGGCGTGTCACCATCAGCTGAGCAGGCAGGGGAAAATCTCTCTCTCATTTTGACGGAACTCTGTCTCGACTGACAGCAGCTTTCCTCAAATCCACACAGCAGCCTCTGCATGAAAGGTTTCCCACAACTTGTGAAAATATTCAGAGCTCTGTTATATAACCACATTTCCCCCTTTAATCGTTTTTGATCCATTTTTTTACTAATGAAGATGTGAAATGACAGGAATAGTTCTTTTTTATTTTTTTTTTTTCCCTGCAGAGCCTGTTGGCATAGAAATGAACTCTCTATAACCTATGGAAGAGAGAAGAGTTTACTTTTTAAGCTGTTTTCTGTTTCTACTTGTGTTTCATATTGTCAAACATCAGATGCTTAAAAGGTCTATAACACAGCAGGCTGAAGTGCAGTGACCTGCTGCTCTTTCACATTCAAATTAATAAAGTAGCTCATCGTGTAGACCTTTAGAAAGCAAAAAGATTATACTTTTTTAAGGCAGAAGGGGATTTATTACGATAGAAATTAATCTCTGCAGACATTACTTTAGGGCTCTATTCTAACTCTTGAAGTAGGGACACACTTTTACAGTATTTTGCTATTAGATTAAATCCAAAGCTTAAGTCAGCACTTCATCTTCACCCGGGATTAATGTTTCAGCCCAGTCCCAGAGTGGGATTCAAATGATAATTCTCTGCCTGGAATGATCTGATTTTCCTTTTGTAATGCCATCTCAGGTTTTGAGAAACCAGCTGGTGCATCCCCTCAGATTACAAGACCAGAAAAAGTTAAAATTGGAAAAAATGTTCTACACCTGGTTTACACAAGTATATTGCAGTTCTCCACCACCACTACCAGATACAGCTTAAGTGCATGGAGTCTGTTGATCCCAGAGGCTTTCAGAAGTAACCACCTTGATTTTCGTGAGACCTGTGATGATAGAATCATGAATTTGTTACTCTGAAATTTTCATTCTCCTGTAGTTTTCCTACCCAGCAAGTGGGCATTCAAGGTTGATGTTATCATTTTACGTGTTTTAGAAAACCATTTAGACACTAGAATATCCTAGAATGGATATTTTAGCTAAAAAGTTAGCTGAACTTTCTACCTGCATAGTAAGCAAATCAGCCTAGAAAAGGAGCAGAAGGAGGTAGATGAACTATTGGTATCTAGAAACCTTATTTTTCAAATAATAAGGGAGACAATTTAATTATTCCAACTGTCTTTTTCACCTTAGGAGAAACAAATTAGCTGCCTCACCATTAAATCTGAAGAAACAGCTTAGAAATTTCTTTAAAAGAACTGCAGAGCTCATCTGTTTCTAGGTTCACACTTTGCATCTCTGCACAGGTGTGTCTTCAACGTGATTTATGGTTCTGCTTCTCAGTGGTGCTTCAGCTGTGGAGAATTAGGTGTGAACCTGGACCCTGCGCAGATGATTCTGTCAGGAAGCTATTAAAGCTCTTCTGAAAATTGATTTTAACTTGAAAATGTTACAGGTAGCAAATACTTTCTCCATCTTCTGATGAAGTTTAGGTTCTCTTCTGGGCTTCAGAACTGGTGCTTCGTTTTCCTATATCTAGATCAGATTTCTATTGACTGGCCGTTTCCTGGGCAGTTTATTTTTTGGTGGTGCCTGGAGATTTCTCCTTTGGAACAGGTTTTATTCTCATGAAAGCAAATGGCTTTTATTTTTATTTCTTTTGAAAAAGCTCCTTAAAATAAGCTATATTTCCTGCAGCCACACAGGAAACTGAGGGCAACTACAGCTGCTGCTCTTGAGAGAAATGATGGTCCTTGCTCTTCCCATCAATGGTGGAACCAAAATCTTGAACTTTGGAGCACGCTTTTTATGGAATACCAGTGAAAAGCCATGCACCTCCCTAAAAACCTGAGTGTCTAACATCACAAACTCATATGTCATTCTGTTTGCTGTTACAGCACCAGTAGATTTGCCTCGGTATCAGCTGCTGTGAATTTCACTGCCTGGTTTTATAATGTGTACTCAATGTGTTTATATTTGTATTTAATGCCCATCGCACAAAAGGATAAATGGGGTTGAATTTTTCCATGCAGACTCGCTATTTCACGGAATGTGCTCAGCTCTTAAATTATGGAAGGAAATGTGGCCCAAGCATCTGAATGGTCTTTATTCAATCACTTCCATCGTTAGAGTTTTGAAATGTTGTGAATCCACGCAATTTTTTTGAATGCAGATTTCTTTCTTTATCATCACATCATTGTCTCAAGCAGTTGTCTCTTAGGGCAACACTTCTGTTAGAAGTCTTATTAGTTACTATTTTAAGGTGTAATAAGATAGCTGAGGGAAATTGTCTGCATTTCAGGATAATGATGCTGTGCATTTGGACTGGAATGCGTCTCTCATGCCTAAGTCCGGATACTGTACCTTAGATTTTGGCAGGTATTTCTGTCCAAAAAACTACAACATTAGTAGTGAAAAGTTTTAAGCTGGACTAAAGAATCCTTTTTCACATTTTCCATTGCAAATTAATTAGTTTATAATCATGGCAGCTGGCTGTTCTGTCTCCTTCCGCAAGGAGTGCTTGGCGACGGTGCTGGTGGGATGGAACTTCTCTCTCTGCTCATCTCCCTCAGCCCTCATACCACAAAATTTGTTTTCATAAACTGAATTTCTGTTCCTGACAAGGATGGATGGGCTAACTGTTAACATCACAGGGTGCTGCATTATTTATACACAAGGGTTGGGTTCCTTTATTCAGGCTGTCCTTTGCTGTCAGGCAAAGGATTGAACTGCTCAGTCAAGAATCACGCAACGTGTTGTGGGGGTTTATGGGATCAAAAAAATACGTTGTGTAAATATTTAAAGTTCAAAAAATATACAGGTTCTGGGCATACAGATTCTGCCCAATTCCCACCAACACCTGCTTGTGGAAAGGAGCAAGAGTTGTACTTTCAGTATTTTATTGAAAAGGGTGTGGCTTAAAAGTGGTTGTGTGAAAATGTGTAAAGGAGCATGATGGACTTAGAGAATGTTTTTTTTCTGCGTGCTTTTAATGAAAAAGATCCAGTTTCACTGATTGAATTATTCATTACGAACAAAAAACATAATATTCTTTAAAAAAAATCCTAACTTTTATTAGAATGTAAATGTATCACCATTGTGTGTTTGCTGTATACTTTTTCATAAGTTTGGAGAATTAGGGGGTGTTCTTAACTAAAATCCTAAATTTGAGTTTGCTTGGATCTCTTTGATTTTATTCTCTTTGTCATTCTTTTTTTCAATTCTTAAATAACCACGGTTTCCAAAGAGAGGATGGACAATTCACTCAAGGACTTGTTTGACTTCAAAATGTTCTGAGGAAATTAAAGATGTCCAGAAAAATAATAATAAAAAATAAATCCCACAGATTTAATAGCCTTTGATACCCAATCAAGTGTCAAAGGTTTATGTGCAGTCTTCAGACACACTTTTGCACTTCAGATGTGCTTTTACACTTGAGTAGTCACATAATTAAAAGTGCAAGGTCAGTCAGACCATGGGAAAGACAAACATGAATGACTGGTTTTGTTTGACATTGAATTTTACTGGAATCCTTTCAGAATATCTTAGTAAAAGTACAATAATTTGCCTCTTGAATTTGTTGCTTTTTGGGTTTTTTTAAATAGTTGAGTTTCTCTCAGAATGTTCGTTTAATTTACAGAAATTTGTCAAATTACACAGTCTGTTACACAAACAGCATCTTGCCGATCACCATGGAAAGCCATCAGCATGGCACACTCCTGCAAGATTTACTGTAAATAATATATTTCATTTTTGGGCTTTAAATTATAGATTTCATTTTTGGGCTTTATTTTACTTTTCCAATGACAGTATCTCTCAGGTTAAATTCTCAAACCGCTGTTGTGTTAAAAGCTGTGTCGCATTTTAATGGCAATAAATCCCTTTATCAGCTGTGTTAAGACAAAACACACCCATATCAGCTTTCCTTACTAACAACAGAGCCTTCAAAATCCAATTCAGTTCATCAAACTCAGTGGGACGTATAACAAATTAGATTTCAATATTTCAACATCAACGACCTCTCAAGAGGCACAAAATGTAAATGGAGGAGAATATTGTTGATTCAAAGGTGAGATTTGTTTTCTTCAGCACAATTTCACAGACACTGAGCTATAAATAAGGGAGATAACATTTTTACGTGATTTTTGCTAATTTAGGTTTCAACATTTGCACAGCCTGGCACCTTGTCTTGAGTACAATTATGCCTCTTCTCATTTTTCTGACTGCATCATACTTGATTTTATACTGTGGTATAACTTAACCATTGTTGCATAAAGTATAGACTTTCCCTCTTTAGTCCTCATATAACATGTGAATGAGACAGGACAAGCTTTTTATTTTTTTCTTCTGTTGGTTGGAACTTTTTTGTTCCCTGTGTTTTCTTCCTTTTTTTTTTTTTTTTTTAAATCCCATTTTCTTTAGATGCGCTCTGTATTAATTTTATTTCTGTGATGTGTTATAATGACATTACAAAAATTACGCTGGTGACTGACAGACCAAGGTGGTGGGTCAAAAGACCAATTAGTGCAGTTATTTCCTGAACATGGAAATAAATGACTGTTGACAGAGGAGAACATCTGCTTTATTAGTCCCAAACTGCAGGTCGGGTCACTTTATCTCAGACTGAAAAAGCCAACACTGATTTTCAGGCAAATGAAAACCACACGTTGGTCGTTGTAGGAGGTTTCAGTTTCTGGAAATGCAATGTAAAATTGAGTGTTCGTTCTGTTTGTCACTCAATATGAAATTCACAAATGCAAGCAGTATTTTGTCTTTTTGCCTTTTACGCCAATGGCATAATTGAAATCAGAAGGACACTGAATCAGGAAATATGTAGTTAAAATATCCTCTCTCATTTTAATCAGAATATCCATACGGATTTGCATAATAAATGTTCCTGCTGCAGATGCTATTTAGTTTATTAATTTAATTATAGGTATGGGAATACAGTTGTCAGAGCATTCATTTAAAAGTGGCTGCTCTCTCACAACCAATTGCCTAAGCCCCATAAAGTAACAAACAACCATCCTTTGCTATCCCAATAATGCAAAAAATGCAGAAAATGGAGAATCTTCTTACTTAAATTCCATTAGGAAACATCACTTGCAGTTCTCAAATAGCTTTACTTCTCCATCAGCTGCACAGTCTTCAAGACAAAACTGTTAATATCACATACATGGCAGTTCTCTCTGTCATGAAGGCACTTCTAAGCTGAAAAAAAAATAAATAAAACTACAAATAACCCAGCAAACAGCTGCACAACTCCAGTTTTTCTGTCCAACTGATGCACAGAGTTCGTAAAGGCAGTTTCGTGCATCAGTTACGTTTCTTAGCAGAGGGTTTGATGGAAATTCTCACACCAAGCATTAATCTGAAAGTCATATGTGAGAAAGGTGTTGAAATCCTGAGTTTTGGTTACCACCAATATAATCCAAAACATACTCAAATGTCAGTATTACTGACAAAAAACAAATTACTTTCTCTTAACTCTTTTCAATTACAGGGCAAAAACCTGGCAATTTTAATAAGTAAAAAGCCCCATAAAATAATGTACTTATTTTCTAATAATTATCTATCTGTAGATCTTTCTTTCAGATGCACTTACTGCACAGAATATTGTTATTTTTAAATGCAATGCTGAGCAATAGAGAGCGCAAATCTGTCTTTAAAGATGAAGGTTGGGATAAATAAAAATGCATCTAAATATAAGATTATCTGTCTGAGAAAATGTAATAAATTGAAGCTGACCAAAGCCCAGCCAGGGCGTTCTTTAGGATTGCTTCCAGTTATCACATTGGTTACAGAGTGCAAACTGCAGATATCCTGAGCGTCTCCAAGTTAAAAAGAGTAAAAAATTACTGTTTACTATTCTTTTGCAAAGGAATAGAGTCAAGACAATCACATTTTATGGAGTGTAAGATTAGGGAAAGATAAATATGTGGAAGTGTGCTGTCAAATAAATATAAAATTGAATTAGCCAAAAGTTATTCAAAGGACATAGAGTTGGTCATTCCTGTCCCTGCTCTGTTACCAAAAATCTGCCACGTTTAGAGTGTTACTGTGCATAACTTTTGGGCGACTTTTCTACAAAACCTTGTTTTTCTGTCCCCCACAGCTGATGTGTGCGACTCCAACCCCTGCCAGAACGGAGGAATTTGTCTGTCGGGGCTGAACGATGACTTCTACTCCTGCGAGTGCCCCGAGGGCTTCACAGACCCCAACTGCTCCAGCCTTGTGGAGGTTGGTAAGTGCAAATTTAAATGCTGAAATAACTCAGTAAGTGCAAATTTAAATGCTGGAATAACTCAGTAAGTGCAAATTTTAAATGCTGGAATGGCTCAAGTGCCCCGTTAGTCTGTGCATGGTGTTTTGTGGGGTTGTGGGGTTGTTACGTTGATCATTGTTGGGTTTTTAGCCTTGTATCTATGTCATAAATAACTATAAAATAATTAACAGACAGTTAATCTGGTGCTCCACAGAAAAAGACCACAGCAGTGATTAAAAAATGTTTTTCAAAGATCAGTGTAAACAGATAATTCTAGATAATTCTGTGTATCCTTCTTCAACCAATGCCCATTCAAAGCTTCATTTCCAATGTTTTATGCCAACATCCAAAGTAAAGATTAATTTCTCGTGCAAATGAACGCAGAGGAACAGCAGAGGAGAAAACCAGAATAACACGTAGTAGTCACTTGTTTGAATTTCAAAACAATTACCCATCTGGAGGCTTTAATTAATCATGAGATAAGTGCATAGAGCACAAGTCAAATGTTCTGAAAATTTGTGATGTGCATTTGACTCAGAGCAAACATAAATACGAGTGGTAGATCCAAAACATCCAGCAGGTCAGGCCTCCATCTTAAGAAAACATCAGGAGAAAATCAGATTTTAAAGGAAAAGGTGGTAGACGGATTATCTCAAGTTTACTGAGCTCTTTTGTTATCCAAAGAAAGTATAAAAATATGTATGTAGAGCAAAATGGCAAAACTGTCAGAGCTGGAATCAACACTGCAACTGCCCTAAATCTGTGTGGTTCTCATTTGTTAATAAATTAATAAAAGCTATATAGGGACAGCCTGGGTAAATCGTTCTGATCATCAACTTTATCTCTCTCACGAGATAAAGGGAGCAGAACTTAGTCCAGAAACACAAGGCTGCTCTGTTTTGTTCCTTTTCTTTCCTTAAAACCATGCTACTGCTGTTTTGAGAGTGAATCCTAACCGCAATGCAATTTTAAGGGAATTTGGATTTCATTTGATTCCCGCTAAGTTAAATTTTCTGCAGACAAATGGAACTGGTTCCTGTGGGTGAATGAACAACCTGAGACATCAACTGCATTTTATCCTGACTCTAAAATACCACTGTTGCTGGTAACCACCTAATATTTGTGTTGCACAAGGAGGTGCTCATCGCCTTGGTGCAGGGAGAAAAAGCCGGGAGTCACTTCCTCAAATCCTATTTTCCATCCTTTTCATTGTAACTTTTATCAGTGCTTGAATTTATCCAACAGATATCGGTCAAGCTACCCTAAAAGAGCCCAGATGTGCCTTCACATCAGGAAACTTTTGGATTTATTGTGTACTTGGCTGGCAGGAAACTGCATTGCACACAACTGGGAGGATGCCAGGCATGAGTGAATGTGAGAAAAAAAATCACATTGTGATAATTGCCACTGTAATTAGCAGATGAGTATTAATAGGGCTTAAGAAAATACACATATACTTAAAGAAAATCTTCAAACACTTCAACAAAAGCTCAGTTTGGTAAATAGAGTAAACCACAAGTAAATACTTTGAGAATATATGGTAATCACAGCACTTACAGAAGGAGGATGTTACATTTCTAGTTTGCAATCCGCAGGGCATATCTGCTGGACGGCATTGGATGAGTAAAGAACTTATTAATATTCCTCTAGTAAAATCCAGAATGTTAATTTAGGTTGTGCTTGCCTTGTTTGCTACACGTATTGATTCTGTCTACCCCTGTTAAAAACTCCAAAAATAGTTTTTAAAATAATCTCTTAGTTTTTAGTAAAAGATTATCCCACATTATGGTCCCCTATGCAGGGTCGTATAAACGACTGGAAAAAAAACCAACCGTGGTATTTCAAGAAAATAATTTGATTTTTTCCTGTGAAAATGATGATGATTAATGTAAGCTGTTAGTCAGTCAGACTCCGACTCCATTAATTCAAATATTGAAGTGTTTAAAGTAAAATAATCAGTTGTAAGGTGGGTCTGGAGGAGCCCAGGAGTGCACGACCCTCAGTGATCACTCTGACTAAGAAGTGTTTATTAGATGTAAGATTTAAGGAGAAACGTTAGCAAAGGTTGCTCCTCTTTAGCTTTTTAATGAGTTTTTGCCCAAAAGCTAATCTCTTAATCCCTCGTATCTCAAAAAGGCTTCTTGACAATTTTCTGTGTAGTTGAAAAGGCTAAGCCGGTCAAAAATTGGTGTTTAGGATGTCAGGAGGTACCATGCAGGAAAAAAACAGGATGATGAGGTTAAAAAAAAAAAAAAAAAAAAAAAAAAAAAAAAAAAAACAAAAAAAAAAAAACAACAACACAGACAAGAGCCTGTGTCACTCTGTCTCCCTCAAAAGGGCTGTACAGCAAATTTTAAAAGCAGCTGAGTGTTGTCTGCATCCCCTCATTAGAGACTCCGCCATCAGACTTTGTTCAGTGACAGGATGCACTGTTGAACTCAGGGCACCAGCTGGGAACTCATAAATTTTTCAAGGGACATACCTTAAACAGGAGGATTTTCACAGTAAAAGACAACAGGGACGTTACTTAATCATGCATTAATGTGGGTAAATAAAAGGCAGTTCCATTCAGACGGCAAGTCATGAACTATGCGGAGGAAAAGGAAAAAAAATATGCATATAAATGCCTAGGAAGATCAAATATTTAGGCAGACGTCTTCCCTCAGTAGATCAACAAAGATTCAAGACAGTTTGGGAGCTGTATGGATACTCAAGAATGTAACTGCCTTTAATATCTTAATAAAACTAATATTTAAAGCAACCTGATATTGATCATAATGCCAATTTCAGGCTAAGAGGATTAATTAATGACGTTTTTCATAAAGTTTTTCATAATGTTTTTGCCCACAGAAAGACATGACTGTTTTGCCATACTCCACTATTTTCTGACCCTGTAACTTTGAGTGAGTCTAAGCCAAAATTTATATAAAATGTTTGTGATAGTAATTTGCATATTTTAAATTTCTGATCCTATTCTGACCCTAGTGTTTAATTAATGGCAATCCCACTTTTATTTCCTGTGTTTGCTTATATACCCTACTTAGTCATGCTAAAAGACTTGAGATGAGGTGATAGATCTGTAATGTCACCCTGTTTGTGCAGACAGGTTTTTCAGTTGTCTGGCAGATTTTAAATATCTGATAAACAGGACAGAATCAGGCAGCAAAATGTGTGTATTAGTGGTTTTCCACACAGCACATCCTCCAGCGAGGTAGGAAAGGATTTAGCTAGACAGATAAAAGGTGATTATATCAAACATTCCACATAGCAGGATTTTTTCCAAAGGTGATCAGAACACTGCTGTCCTAGTTAGCGCTTTAGCAGATTCCTGTCTACATACGTGGACACATTAATTTTAACCTAAATTTAAACAAAGTAATATTCTGTTAATTAATATTGGCATTGAAATGCATTACAGAGAAGGTGACAGACTTTGCATATTTTAAATAACTCATAAGTAGTTCTCAGGAATTATGTAGATTATAGAAACATAATAAACAACAACTGTTACAGACAATTAACAGAAGACTTTTCTGTCCAGGAAAACTCTTAATGTGCTTCCCATCAAGCAATGGACAACACATGAGGGGAGCTATGAAATGACACTGGTGGAAGTTTTTTTGATGTAAAAATTACTCCTGTTTTGTTTAGTGTGTACATAAGGGAAAACAGTGAAAGAAATACAAAATAATGACAAAGAAATAGCAATTAAGTTTATGATGCCATAAGGCTGCAAGAGTGTGTTCCATGAGTTGACCATGTTCACATTTGAAATCTGAGCATCTTAAAACTACTCGGTTTTGATCTCCCAAATCTGAAATTCAATAACTGTCTGAGAGGATAAACCGGTGAAACATGCTTAGTTTATTTAAGTGAAAAAGTAGAAGGTGTCAAACAGGCTGTGCCAGCATCCTTTTGGAAAGTGTCTGTACCTTTTATGTGTGCTCTCAATACTCACTGAGAGGATCTCATTACTGGAAAACCAGGTAAAAATGCCTGTGTGCACTTTGGAAGGGTGGAAAGGCACGTTAATGATCTTACACATAAAACAAAGTTGGGTCTAAGTGCAGCATGGGGGCTGAGAAATGGGGGAAGAGTTGAAAGGTAAACCAGAGATGCCAGTTTTCCATGACATCTTTATTCTGCCAAGTGATTAAGAAGAGATTGTGGGGTTCCTTGCTTAGCACATTGCAGTTTTCCATATTGAGTTTAGTCTTTCCAGAATCCAAAGTAAACTGTTTCTTTGACAGCTGCTCTCTCTGCCAGGAATGCAGGAATCAAAGGGGTTCTTCCCTTTTCACGCTGTTAAATAAAAATTCAGCAAGATGGGTTAGGCCCAGAGTGCTCTGATCCGTTTGCTTTGTGGCTTTATTTGCACAACCTAAGTGTCTACTTTTGCTTTCCTGACCTCTGCACTGACAGGACAAGGGCTTCGGAAAAAACTTTGTGCAGATAAAATTCCTGCCATTCGTTTCCAGTCATTCTGGATGCAGGTGCTTTTCAGTGCCATTATCAGAAATGACGGAATGATTTCAAAAATGCTTTTATAGTCTTACAATATGTGGGGTTTCTTTTTAAAAAAGAGGGGTGTTTGCACCGCACATTGAACATATGTGCTAATGGGTTTTCCAAAGCAGAAATAGTAAAATGAATCCATTCTTACAAAAGGATTCCAATTACTTACTGTCATGTGCATCTAGTATGGAATTGATATGAAAGTATTCACCTCAGCTCCAAATTAGGTAGCTCAGAATAACGTAAATTAAAGCACTGCAAAATGTAAAAAAAACAAGGAAACAAACAGACAAGCCCCAAGACCCCAAATATGTTTAAGCATAATTTTGTGAAATTCAGTTTTCCCTCATTGCCTCTTGTGCTGTCACTCTGTACCACTGAGACGTCCCTGGCTCAGGTGTTTTTATTTCTATTTTCTTCTCCAGGCTTGACAGTCTGATTTTAGGGAAATAAGCACATCCTTCATCCTGCTGGCACTCCTCCCTAGTGCTCCAGGGGTTCAGGTTGCCCAGGATATTGGGAAATATTCTGGGAGTGTGGACTCCAGATCTGAGCATCTCCTGTCACTGCTAATGTGTAGTGTCACCCAAATTGACTATATTTATTCCTACATTTACAGAACCTGTGCAAGTGACTTATTCATCATGTTTCTTATTGTCAGCAGGGAGACTTTATTACATGGCTATGAGTTCTTCTTCAGTGAACTGTCATGCTTTACTCTTGGTGCTGATTTATTATTTGGAAAAATTGTAAAGGAAATTTTTCTCTTTTTGCTGATATCCTCACTCTTGAAAATCATCTGCACGGTTCTGTTGATAAAAGTTTAACATCAGAGGTGAGGTGGGCCGGTGTTTATTTGAATTCAGCAAGAATAATCAGGTTCCATCGTCAAAGGTTAGTTTCTTCTGGGAAAAGAGAGAGAGGGAGTGGAAGGAGAAAAATTGAAAACAAATTCTTCCCTGCAGGGCTTTCTCTATGGCACTTGTTTGGATTCTGTGCCGATTTCTTTCCTTGCAGGCAAAGATGGAAAACCTGAATTTCCTTAAGCAGCAGCTTCTTGCTGGAGAGTTGTTTAAAATGTTCAGGTTTTCACTCCTCAGCAATGGAAGCAGCGGTGAAGCAGGGCCCCATCAGCGTGGCTCCCAACGGAAATTATCCTGATTTTGGGTGGATGTGATTTCTGTTTGATTGCCTCTGGTGGGAAACATCCCCGAGGTATTTTCTGAGCTATTGAAAACCCCACTTTCCGTATTCTACAATCAGAATTTGCAGTGTGGGCATGGACTGGCGGATTTCCTCTGAGTGAGCCTGCAGCAGTTGCACGTTCAGCATGTTGAGGGCATTTCTCAGTGTTCTGTGTGGAATTAACCAAAAAACACGGCTTTTAAACAGAAATTATCACATAATCAAGATGTTCTCACAGGTTATGGAATTTTGTTAAAAGGAATCAATGCATATTAATAAAAATAATTTGACAAATTAGGCCCTAATGTTTAGTTTTTGGGTAGTCTGAAGAGCGCATAATGCACAGAAATCTAAATTGAGTAGTCTGGGTGCGTGCAAGCAGAATAGCTTGATAAATGGCATTGATTGCAGTGCAGAAAATGTTGTAAGTCATAATTTACAATATTTCTGCCAGAACAATTGGCCTTGGTGTTGATTTCCAGCAAATCTCTCGCAAAAATAAGGTCTCAAGTCACAATTGGTGAGGAGGGCACAATAATGATTATTCACAGAGTTGTGGAATCCCAGAGTGGAATGGACCTCAATGATTGTCTGGGTCAAACTTTCTCCACAAAAGCATAACAAAACCTTTCTTGGTCCAGCCAGGATGGGCCAGAGCCCTGTCCAGCTGGACCTTAAAACTGAACCCCATGCTGGAATTTGTATCACATTTCTAATTTTTCCATTCTCAGATTTGTTATTGGAAGTACAAACTGGCAGGGAATAAGCAGTTCTGGTCACACACTTAGAGGGTGAGTGGTGGTGCACTCTGAAGGAGATTTTACACATTTTATGCATCAAATTAAAAGGGCAAATGGAAAACCTCCAGACTCTTGTTGGCAGCCCTACTGCTCAGGATGAGACCTTGCAAAGAAAAACAAGGTTTGTGAGCGTGCGTTTATTTGCAAAAACACATCCCCAGCCCCTGATTTTGGATGGAGGGATGAAGGATTCAGTAGTGCATCGTGTTTTGATTAAAAGATCCAACACTGACACCAAGCCTTGCATGCAAAAATATTCAGAAAAGCATGCATGTAGGTCATGGAGAGCTGTGACAAACTTTCCATCCAGGTGTTATTTAACTGGAAATTCCAAGTATGCAGAGTCTGCAAGGGGCAGGGTGCTCCAGAAACAAGAGCTGGGCTGTGTCTGCTGGAACAGAGAGATCTCATGTGAGCCAGGTTCATTTCCACCGGGTTTTACCCTGTTTTATTGAGAGAAGAACAGAAAGAAGATGGAACAGGGAAAAAAAAAGAAAAAAAAAAAAGAGAGTGGTTTCCCCAGAAATATGTTGTGTCTATGGCCTCATATTTTTTTAAAACCGGCCTTAAAAAAATAGGTAGAATAAACCAGTAATATTCTGCCAGATCTGCCAGTCAAATAGGCAGCACGTAAAAATCTGAAGAGCTTGTGCTGACAGACAGGGGAAATTGCTCCTTGGATAGGGACTCTTAGCATTGTCTGGAAAGAGAAGTGTTCAAATAATTCAGCCACTTCGAAGGAAAGAGGTGTTGGTGGGCAGCAGCTGCATTGGATTAAAACAGCAGAGCACATGACACATCAAGATCTGACGAACTAAATATTCTGCCACACAATATCCTGCACATTTTCACATCCATGAGTACCTCTGGAGTGGTCCAGGTGCCTGTGAGACTCGCTGACACAGCTGCGGGGCTGTTTGTTGTGATGTTCCAGGTTGGGATGACTTTGTTCTTCAGCATCCCTATTCTGCTGTTTAAAAGGGGTGTCTCACCATTTAAAAAATATTATTATGATCATCATCATCATCATCATTATTAAAACATGGAAACCATCTATATTTTATTGTTCCTAATCAGTTGTTGCCCTTCAGACAGTTTCTATTATCAGATAATTTTTTTACATATGCCATTATCATTCCCAAATATAACAGTTCTCTATGTCCTTGTCCATCTCTAAGGAAATTAAGCATTGCAGGACTTTTTATACCTTTAAAATACACCACTCATTAGGAATTAACAATCCTGACTGATTAAGGATCACTAAGCATCATCAGGCTCAGGATTAATTACTTTTCTGTTTTGCCAGCAATGGGGTGGCAGCTTTAGTTTCCTGTTCCTTTGGTTTCTCGGCTAATGAAAAGTAAATAGTTTTAGTGGTTTTTAGGAGACCAGACAACATAATTTCTCATAAAATTTAGACTTAAGAAATGCTCTTGAAATGCTGCTTTTTTTCCTGTTTGTTTTCCCATTTTATATAATATAGTTTTCTCCTGGATTCTTATGTAGAAGGATGTGACTCAACAGTATGGAAGCAACTTACTAAAAATAAAAATGCCAGAAGGAAGCTGATTCTTTAGCTGAAGAAGCAAATTGGTCTTTAATGAGATGTTAATTCTGGCATCCTAGGAGATTCAGATTAGAAGATTTTATACTTCTTAGGAAAAAACGATCAGATGGAAAACCTGATGGTGTTGAACTTAATGCAAGTTCTAAATGCAATTTGGTTCCAGAGTAAAAGAAACACAAATTAAAAGCTGAATATTGGATCCAGAGACAGATGGACATTATTGTTGTCTTTTTCTTTTCCTCTCTAAGTTTTTTACCAGATCTTTTTTTAATTTTTTTTTCCCCCCAAAACTGTTTATATAAAGGCCTCATTAAGCAGAGCAAAATACATCATGTTTTGGAACCACCTTTTCTTACTTTTTTCTCTCCATGTATGTTTATTACTTGTTTTTAAGTAATGAATTAAAGTACTTCTTTATTACTAAAAATTGGATGCAATAGTTTAGGAACCCTTTTGTTTTTCTCCAGGAATAAAAATGCTTCTGTTCAGAAGAAGAATAATGAGGGCACCCAAATGTTTCTCCTAATAAATTTAATATTTCTAACTGGGAAAAGCTGCTATTTAGTAGCTCAGAAATTTATTTTCGCTGTGTAACTCTGTGTGATGTGACTCCTTTCTATTCTTCCTTTTTGAATTAAAAATCTCTGTTAAGTCACTCGCATAAAGGTCTTTGGTGTTCATCATCCAGATACAAAATTCCTTTAAGCATTTAAAATACTGTGGAATAATAGATCTACTCTCTTAAATTTTTTTTGTTCCCTTCCAGAATACTAAATGAACTTGTTAAAGATTTTAATATGCAAAACTAGTATTGTCTTGAGCAAATATGTCTTATTCTTTAGTAGGTTGAGGACACTGAGAACTGTTGGTAGAGGTTTTAGAAAAATATAAAAGAATGTAGAAGAATTATGTTGATATAGACCACATGAGGCCTTTTTACTTTTTTCAGCATGGGATTCCTTTGTTCCAAAAATCACATTTTTTCTAGAGAAGGGGAATAGCTAAATGCTTTAACTCTTAATATGTTTAGTTTGTTGTTGTTTCTTTTTTCTTTATTTTTCCCCCAAATAGAAGTGTAATTACAGGAACTCCACAATAAATTTATGGTTGAAAGTTTTTCCTGTTAGGCAAACAAATAAATGTATGTTTTATTACAAGGAATCAACAAGACAGGGGAATTATAGATGGGATAATATAATAAAATGTAATAAAAAATTACAAAAGTTAATTATCAAACACCTATGAAAATTATCCATCAAAATAACAGGAAGAAAAACACTGGAGAGCTGTCTCACCTTTCCTATCCCATGTCAGGAATTTATCTTTTTGTCTGGACTTGTTGCTATTTAGTCAGGTGTGCCTGTGCTGCACCAGGTCACATCAGCGGTAAATAACAGAGCTGAAATATTCCTTTTTCTCCTCCTTCATGTGCCCAGTAAATTATCTCGGATGCTTCTTTTGGGGTGAAAAGACACGACATGCCACACACTCATCTTTTTGTGCATTCATGGATAATGGGGACTTTAGTGAAATGCTGACAGTTTGAAGCATATGAATAATTCAATTTAGAGATACTGGGTCGTTTTTTTCAGGTTGTATCACAGGTGCACAGCTTTCTTCAACTTGATGACGCTACGAAATAATGATTTATAATAATTAATTTATGTTTATATTATATTAATGAGCGGAATTATTAAGGCGTGTGATTTCATGCTGAATTATGGTTGCAGAGCTGGTATTTCGTAGGCATTTCTTGAGCTGAACACCTGCTTGAGAACTGACAGGGCACCATGGGTTAGCAGAGTCAATATATTATTTCCTGTGTTAGAAGAAAGTAATCAATGAGATTGAAATTAATGCTTCAGCTGCTCCCCCACAGCTATATCTGTAATATTCAAATATTAATTTGAGGAAAAAAACTCACCAGTTACCGATACCATCTTCGTTTTGAAACATGCACTGGAGTGGTTCTGCTGTAGACCAGACAGTTCTGAAGGTTTGAAACACATTGACATGGACATGACCTTAGTTTTTTGTCTCTGAAATTTGGAAAAGAGTGAGGCAGAATTCAAGATCTTCGTGATTTGGTGAAATCACACTTCAGCTGACTGGTATTTATGATTCCATTCAGTCCATGTGTCGCTTCATGCATAATTGGTGCAAATACGTGTAGTTCCACTCTTGTGATCTATGCTTTTGACAGATATCTGATTCAAATATGCATGAGTGCATGCAGGGTTTTAAGGTTTTTTTCAAAGGGATGGGTATGAGACATGCACATGAAATCTGCTTTGTCTGTCCATGTGCAGGGCACTCTGATCACAGAATCCCAGAAGGGTTTGGGTTGGANCTGCTCTGGGCACCCTGGGCCAGGGCCTGCCCACCCTGCCAGGGAACAATTCCTGCCCAAGATCCCACCCAGCCCTGCCCTCTGGCACTGGGATCCATTCCCTGGCTCCTGGCCCTCCATTCCCTGTCCATGGTCTCTCTCCATGTTTCCTGCAGCTCCTTCAGGCACAGGAAAGCCTCAATGAGGTCTCCCCAAATCCTTCTCTTCTCC
The DNA here is from genome assembly GCA_013400915.1 of Pardalotus punctatus. Taxonomy (NCBI): domain Eukaryota; kingdom Metazoa; phylum Chordata; class Aves; order Passeriformes; family Pardalotidae; genus Pardalotus; species Pardalotus punctatus. The sequence continues at coordinate 132,771 of VZTX01010639.1, read as the reverse complement.
AGGCTGAACAACCTCAATTCTCCCACCCTTAAAGATGTCCTGCACTTACTTCCTAACATACTAACAGAGGTGGTCAAAATTTCCTGGAATATTTATCTTTCCCATACGTAGAGAATGGCACCCAAATGCTCAGACTTCAGATACTCACGGAGATGCTTCACAAATTGCATTTCCATTCATACACAACTATTCCTGGCCCTTTCCCTTTGTATCAGTGCATCCACTCAAACACATGCTATGGAGGATATGTCTTCCCAGTAATGTATTTGTTGTTCCTTTTTATCCTCCAGAAAAATCATGTAAAGAAGTTCCGTGGATTGCAGCTCTTTATCCTGTGTACCATCCACACTCCGAAAGGCAGGGCTGGGAGGGATGTGCCCGTGGATTCAGAGTTTCAGAGGGGAAATCCAGGAGATCTATAAATTCCAGAGTCCTTCCTCTAAATCCCAGCCAGCGCTTTTTAGCTCATCGAGTCTTTGAGCAGCAATAACTGTCTGGTTTCTGCTGACTACCTTTGCTCAGCTGGTCTTTCTAAATGCCTGGTGTAGGGAAAATAGAGAGGGAAGAGCAGCTGCTGCTGTGGTAACTGCCTTAGAGTTATTTTTTCTTCTAAATAAACCTAGGAGTTTTCATGGAGCCTGATGTGTTTCATAGCGTGGACAGAAACAGGACAGAAGTAAAGTTTCTCATTTGTTGATGACACCTTTGTCTTATTTCCCACATAGCCTGGAAGCAACTTCAGCTTCAAATGCGTATTTAAGGTTAAATGAATTGGCTATGAATGAATATTTAATGCCCTTTATGAAACCAAACCATCACCAACAAAAAAACAGCAGCAGGCAAGAAAGAAAAGAGTATGTTAGTCCCCAGAATGTCAGATTTGTTGTTGCACAAGCCACCAATGAGGAGGTGCCAGGAAAGGATGCACCTGAAGAAAAGATAATATGATACTAGAAATGTACCAGAACGGAAGAACTGAGATGTTTTATGCCCACTTCTTCTCCAGTGTGATAGTAACATACACATTCGTTAAAAAAAAAAAATCTTGTTTCCTAATTTAGTCAGCAGTTGCAGTGACTAGAGCTTTAGAAGGGGTGAAAACCTCAGTTCCAACAACTTGCATTTAATTAGGATGAAAATTATATTCTCAGTGAGAACCTACAGTGAGTATTATGGGGCTCAACAGAATATACTTGTCTAAGCACTAATGTTGTTTAAGAGATATTGTAAAACACCACCACACCACTTCCAGATTTTCCAAACCATGTTTTTGAGTTTAGTTCTGCACACAAAAACCATGCTCTTATGGCAGATGTGGCTTTCCCCTGCATTAACCAGCTTTCTCCTGTTGGGACAATATGAACTAATAACATTCCTGTGGCAAAGAGGAGTTTTCATCATCAGTAAAGATTCTTTTCTACATGGATACACCTGAGAAAAGCTTCTGAGAAGTCGTTGCAGCCATGTATTAGCACAAGATTTGCATTTGCACAGGCAGTGATGACATCAAGGCTTGTAACAGAATTGTGGATCAAGCCTTAAAGCCCTGAGAAAACAGTAAGAAAAATATTTTTAAGAGCTAAATCTCAGGGTATTCTATTGCTATTATCTAGAAGTATAAAGTACTGCATCCAGTTCTGGCAAAGTCAATTTGAATTTGCATTAGATTAAAGAAAAAGCCTTTTTGAAGGTGTCCTGGTTTTCTCCATATGTAAGATGAGAGCAGCGAGGGTGTGAAATAACATGAAGACAGATGTGTGCCAACATATTCAAGTACAAATGTAATCTTGCTGCAATTGAGGGAGAGAAGCATGTCTTGATTAAAAATTCCTATTACTTTCCTCTCCTTCTTAGGCAGGTCAACTTTTTAATCATCAGTTATATTATTCATTATGAACAGCCTAATGAGGCCAGAATTTGGTCCTTTAAGATTAATTTTTGCAGATAGGAAAACTGCGTTGTCAGTGTCATTTGATTTTTCAAAAATATGACTGAATGGGCTGTAATTTATAAGGGGAACGATGACAGTCATAAAAAGAAAATATTTAATTTCAGCTTCTGCTTTTCCTGGCATGAAATAAGAAACATCTGCAGTAGTCATTAGCTGAACAATACATTAGCCTAAGTCAGCAACAAAAGTGAACAGTGGATTAACTTTGTCCTCACTGGTGGTGACTTTGGGATCAGTTTTATTTATATTAAACCAACAGATCCTGACCAATGTAGCATAAACAAAGTAAATAAATATATCAATCAGAATGCAAGTTGTGGATGCCTCTGAAACATCACTGCATTCCTCACTTGCCCTCTCAGGGTGGGAGAAGGGACCTGAGCAGTTTCAAAGAATCAGTAACTCAAAACGAAATAGATTAATTATGTTTCAAGTATGGCAGCTGAATATATAAATGCCCAAGGACCATGAAATAAAAACTTTGCTAAAGTAAGGAATGTAAATATAAAACTAGCAGGCTATGAATCTTGATGCTGATTAGAATTGGGATGTGTTAAGCATTTCTTTCATGCATCTTACATTTAAATAGAGGAAGAATTAAATTACACAGTTTTTGTCAGGCCTTGATAAAATCAAACTGGTGGCAAAACTTTAGGAGGAATATCCAACACTTGTTTAGGAAGAAAAAATATATTAAAACTACAATAATCCAGTAAATTGGCATTGAATTAAATGGCTTTTTTTTTTTTTCATAATTTTTTCCCCACTTAGTTTAATTTCATTCTCTGTAACCAACAGTGTTGCAACTGTGTTTCTCATGAGCTGTGTTCATTCAGAAATGGTCCATAGGAGCTGCGCTGTTCTGCTTTGACTTGGCAGCCCTAAAATCTACATTTTCTGTGCTGAAGGCGCTTGGCTTGGTGTGACAGCTCTGCCTGGAACCTGAGAACTCCACAGGCTGAGTAGGAGAGGAGACAGGACTTGTGGGTGACACCATAAATCCAGTTTATTTGCATTTTTACAGCCTTCACGACCCAATTTGGATAGAAGTGAGACAATTTAGCATCATGAACGTAGAAATTTTTTTTTTTTCATGTGGTTAAGTAACGTGTGGTACCCAAATCATAGTGGAAATGCCCTGTCTATTCACAAGCATGTAACTTGAATGCAGTTAGATTTGAGGTGGGCATCAACAATTAAACAAATGAACAAACAAAAACAGCTTTTCAGCACTGAATTTATTTTCTATGCATAAATAGCGTTCAGGTTTGTGTTTACATGAAATAAGTGCTCTATAAATGTTTACATCAAGTGAGAAAGAGAACTCTCTAACCTTGATTCATGATTATTTCTACTGTGTCTTGTTTGGTAACATTCCTGTTAATTTCTCTCTCTTTGATATTTTCCATCTTTTGCTGAAATGTAGACATAAGAACCAGAAAACTTAACCCAAATCTCTTTTAAAATCATTACAGGAGGTACCAAACTAATTTTATGTTTTGGGTTTTGGTTTTGGGGTTGTTTTTTTTTAAATATCTAAATTTTCAGGAATCTCATTGACAGTAATATTTATTCTTATTATTGAAAAGGAGTGGGTGAGATGATGGAAAATGGATGGAATGTGTGGGATATTCCTTTGAAAACCTTCCAAGAACCTTATTCATTCTTTGGTTTGGCACAAGGGAGCTGGAGGGAGTTTGATACATCAACAACCCAAAGATTTTTGCATTACCAACACAGTCAGATGGAATCCTGACTCCACCAGGACACTTTCCACAGGAACAGCAGTGACAGGACAAGGAATGATGGGCTCAAACTGAAAAGGGGAAATTTAGAAAAAATTTAGGGGAAATACAGAAAAAATTGTTCCCTGTGAAGGTGGTGAGGGTTAGGGTTAAAGATGTACACAGAGTACAGGGGGAAAAAAAAAAAACACAAAACAAACAAAAAAAAACCCCAAGGAAGTTAATATCTAGTAAGGAGTTCTAATTGATCTTCAAGATTTCGATGACAAGGATTTTTTTGAACAGTATTTCGGATTTTTTTATGGGAAAACATCTTCCCCCATGTCACCATGCAGTGGAGAGCAAGCAGTACAGGAGGGTGACTGGAAGTATCCTTCAAAGGCTTCAAGGTGTCTAAGAAATACCAAAGGACTTTAGAAGCTGGAGAAGGAGAAGCATGGATAGAAAACTTTCTGTTTTCCTGAAGATTACTGGTTCAGCTTTTATGGATAACATGGATACACCATTAATGCCTTTCCTCCTTAATGTGATTAAGAAACAAAGACCATCTGCCTTTTCTTAGTTTTTATCAAGTCTCTCAATTTGCTGTCACTCTTTAAGTTGCCTCGCAAATCAGGTATAAGACTGAAGAAGAAAAGGAAAGTTCATTGAATTGAGCTGTCCTCTTGCCAGAGGGGAACAGAATCTGCTGGCAGTATTAANAACAAAACCAAACCAAACCAAACTGAACAAAACCAAACCAAACCAAACCACAACAAACAAAACCAAACAAAACCAAATCAAACCAAACCAAACCACAACAAACAAAACTGAACAAAACCAAACCAAACCAAACAAAATCAAACCAAACTAAACTGAACGAAACCAAACCAAACCAAATCAAACCAAACCAAACCAAACCAAACTGAACAAAATCAAACCAAACCAAGCCAACCAAACAAATAAAAAACAAAACAAACAAACAAAAAAACCCCAAACAAAAAAAACCAAACAAAAACAGAAAAGGGGAAAAAAAATCCCTTTTCTTGTGACCTGATTGACCACCTTGATGCAGAGTAGCAAAACACAGACCAGCAAGCACTGGCCTGCCCCAAATTTGTGGGGCTGCATGCGGAGTGAAGATTGAAGACCTTTTGGAAAAGAGCCAGAAAGAACCTCACAAAGCCCTTCACTCACTGAGGTTTGCGTTTGTGGTGGCAAAATGGCAGCAAAATTTACATGATCACTTTCTACTGGGAAAGACTGACCTAATTGCAGAGGAATTAATTATAACGGAGTTGGAAGTTTGAATTTTGTCCTGGCTAGACCAAGCTCTGGTGGTTTCAGTGGATATCTGCATTATAAAGTGATGTGAGGGGCCATTAGAAAATCCTCAAGCTGCAAAGTAGTACAGTAAAAGAAGCCCAGCCTGTGCAAAGTAATATAAATGTGTTTTTCATTGATTTATTCCAGGTCAGCAGGAGACAATAAATTCAGTCAGTCACTTTTTACACTTATAAAATGGATCTCATCTAGAGAGCTTTGTGTGTTACAGAGAGAATCAGGAAGAAGATACAAAAGTGAAGAAAATTCAGCCAAATATTGGTTGTTTTAGCAGACACTTTGCTCTGTCAGCTTACACAGAGTAGGGCATGCATGTTTCTATATAAGTTTTTGTGTGTGCTTTTAAAATCTATAGGGTGTCATTGTGTCCTTTTAATGCAGAGTCATGGATAAAATTCACTAGGTTAAAACATGGAATATTTATGAAGTGGAACGATTTGCTCACCGGATGAATATTTCATGACTGCTATTTTTTTATGTCTGATTTCTTCAATGTACCTTGCACTTAGTCACAACAATCTTTGATGTAGAAAGGGCTTGCAGAATGCTGTACACAGTAATTAATGTATACTTTAAAATAGGTGGTTTAAGGTAAATTTTAATCTCCTGGTCGATTTCATTAAGAGGATTATTTTCTGTTTGGTGAAGTCATCATAAAATTCCTGGTGAAAAAGGTTTTTGAGGGGGAAAAAAATAGTGTTTGGGATTAACATTTGTCTTTTACTTTCTGTCTTTAATTTTAGTCCTTGTTAGACTTCAGCAGCTCCACTGACTTAGTTAAGTCAGTATTTCATGTTAACATTAATAATGCTGTATAAAGTTGAGCAATTGACAATGCAATAAAACTGCATCTGTTAGCATTTGGATCACCCATCTCTGAACCTGAACTTTTCCTTGCATGAATATTAACTGGAAAATGCCAAGGGGACCATGCAAATTATTCATGAGCGCGTGCTAAATTCAGAAGGAATTTTTAACTTTAAAAACAAACACATATCTTTGACCTAAAAACTAACAGAAAGAAGTGCAACCTAAAAAATCAGGAAAATACTTATGAAAATGTATTTCTGGATTTCATTTTAATTTTTTTGAGACAGTCTTTATTGACACCCAGTTTTCAATTTTTTAAAAGAATATTTGAAGTGTTATTAAAGGGTTGAGTTTTTATTTTTTTTCTCCGGCAAGGATTGAAGTTAAGATGAGGAGTTTCAATATAAGCATAGAAATTTTTGGTTGACCCAAATGAAAAGTTTTCTGCTTCCATTTAATACATACTTTATTTTAATATTGGGGGGGGAAACAAAAAAAAACTAGGAAAACCAACAGGAAAATATTATTCACCAGGTTTTTGCCTGACTAAAGCAGTTGATAGAGAAGATGAGCTGGTAATTTTTTTTTTTTTTTGCATATTTTTATGCCTTCCTGTGATGAACAGAAGGCATTGCCAAATCCAGAAGCGAGGATAAAAGTATTGATTTTCATTATTCTGACCTGAAACGACCCAAGTCAAAAGAATTTCCACCCCTTCCAGTGCCAAGGAGAAAAGATTATATGAATATTAGTCCTTGTTTTTGGGACAGGCTGCATGGATGTGCATTGTGTGGCAGTGTTCTAGACTCCAACATGATCCAGGAGAGGTTTTCCCATCTGTTTGCAGAACAGGAGAAGGGAAAATCCAAAATGAAGGACAGGATTTCAGCATGGCACTTCAGGGCCTGGCAGCTCTCTTTTCTCAGCGCAGGAGATGCCGGTTGGGAAGGATTTTGAATTGCAACCACTGGAAAGGGTGCTGAGCACCCCTAGGAAACCCAAAACCCTGAAAACGAATGAATCTGCTCTGAGGAATGTAGGGAGAAGTAGGGGAGATACGGAAAAATCGATGTACTCGGGATGAAATAAAAACATCTTTAAAAAACAGAGGGAAAAACTCAAAATCAATAGGGCTGACTCCCACGCTACTGAAAAGTGAAGGAGCACCAGAGTGCTCACTGATGGTTTCTGTGAAAATGTTTCTTTCAGGGGTGGATTCACAGAGGCTGGAAAAATGTTGGCTTCCAGTCAACAACGTTATTCAGTAAGATAAAATAAAAATCAGTGAAAATGATATTCCCTTGTTCATGAGAAAAGGCTTCGAGTGCTGAATTTTTAGTAATTTTCAGAAAAACTAAGAATTATACAAATGAAGAGAAGAAAAAAGTAATATTTCTGAGAAGAATAAAGAAAACTCATACCAGGTGTGTTTTTTCTAACTCCTGGCACAGTCTTGTCTCTTCCCTAACTTGTACACTGCAAAGCCATGTTGGTGTGAGCAAGAGAGAAAAATCATCTGCTTGTACATTTGAGCACCTTTCTCATTTGGCACTCCTGTTTGTTGAGGTACAGGTGTCAGCAAAGCAGTTTGTGTGCTCCTTAAAACCAGCGTGGGACACAGAAATTTGTTCAAACTGACCCAGGTTTAGAGTAAGTTTCAATGTCAGTCGTACTCTAGGGCAGGAAAATGTGTTATTTTTGAAAAGGTCCAGGTTCAACGTGGCCTCTGCAGACACCCTTTGACAAATTGATTATTGTCACTGTTTTTAACACAGATCTGTGGTAATAAATTCTTGAGATCTAGATAAGGGCAGTGTTTTATTGAAACTTGGCATTACTGACCCTGTTTTGCCACAGTCTACATCACACATATTTTTTTAACATGTATTTTTCAATGCTAAGCGACCATGGGTTCAGATACTTATAAGTATTTATTCTGGTTGTACTGAAGTTAAATATAAACCCAATATTAGCTGCAAAGTTCATAGGATCTTTTTTTTCTGCCTAGAAATGTGAAAAGGGAACACTTGTGTGTCTATTATTCCTTAGGCAATAAGCTCCAGTCTCCAAACTTTACCTGACCAAGGAAAATACTAATTAATTTGAAAATATCTGCTTTGCCTTTCTTGCACCAGGACTTGATTCCTCCCTCACATGTGTGTTCACGCTGTGCAGCTTTATGATGGGGACTTTTCTTTATTCCTGAATTTACCAAAAAACTATTAAAAAACACACATTGAACCAAAGCGATGTGTCTCCCTGCATGGGACCCCTCTAACACCACATCTTTCATTTTATCTGCCATCTGCTCCTTTGCATTCTCCTCTTGGCACATTATTCAATTTACAGTTCAGATCTCCTGTGACGAAGATCATGTTGCGTGGAAATTGTCTTGGTAAAGCAGCATGCCTGCCCTCAGTCATGCTGAACAGACGTCTGTAGATGCATATTTTTAAAAAAAAAAACCAAATTAATTCTTTTGTAGGGCCTATAATGAAGCAAATCATTTGCACCAAGAACTGTATGCCCCTGGTCCAATGCAGTTTTATTTATTATGATATATTTTCTATGAGAAAGTGATTCTTAAATCTTTTTTGTCTACTTTCAACCTAAAGGCTTTCAAGATCCTGGCTTGATGTTTCAAGAGGTGTTTACCAGTCTTAATAATTTTATGATAAATTTGCTCTCTGTGTGTTGGTTCATTCTCTGGAAAGCATGGCAGCACAATCTTCACAAACGGCATATTAGACAATTTGCCAAAACTCACAAAGTATTTAGGAAAGCACTGGATTCATCTTTATCCTGAAATTTAGGGTTTGAAAGTCTCTGGGTTTTCCTGTGTATTTATTGAACTTCCCAGTATGTATTTCCACGAGGCAAAGTGGCGGGTCTGGGTGTAATTCACAGGCAGCAGGACGGCTGGGTGAAGCTAATTTGGGGTTAAAAATGGCAAATAGTGACTTCATGCACTTAGGTTAGTGTCTGACATTACAGGACTGCATAGAGTTGCTGGTCATTTGTCTTAACTGCTATTTTCTGGTCAATTTTGGGCATATTTTATAGTCTGTTGAATCCTTTTTTACATTGTTGGGTGTTGCATATTGGAGATTTTCAAGTGGTGTGGTACTGAGAGACCTGATCCATCCTCCTGCACCAGTCTAGAGCCAGCAAACACTCTCCAAACATCTGAGCATTACTGTATTTTTTTCCCCCTCAGGTGGGAGAATATCCATAAAATAAAAAGTATTATCACCACGATTGCTTTGCAGCGTGGTATATGCCATTATTTTAAATTTCCACATTCACGTAAGAACAGGTAGCAAAATTTCCCTTAAAACACACAAAACAACCGAGTGAAACAGCTTCAGGCAAGTGACTGAAATATGAAAAGATGAAATTGTTTGGCTTGAAAGGCAAAGCTTTCTATGTGTGACTGTGGGGATTTCCCAGGTAGATTTTTGCATCCACAACTGTAACAGATACTAGCAGGTACCTACTTCTGTATTTTTCATCCCCTTTTTAACATTTAATTTTAAGGTTATTCATTTGATTTTTGGAGAGTGCTCTCTGACATTTAAAGAAGCAAAGGCTGCTGCACACTGATTTTCAGCCCTATCCACTTTTTTTTAACCACTTGGGTACACTTGTTTTTTGGGCACTATAGTGCCCAGGGTACCTTCTCACTGCATTTTCTGCTCTTCTGGAGCATTCACATCTCCTCAGAACTGCAGATGGCATCGTGTGTGTGTAAAACTGCGTGGTATTTCAAGCCATGACAGACTCCTCGTGGTTTCAGAATCACAACTTTCAGCGCTGTTGTGCCTTTGGCAGCGCTCGAATCCTTGGCAGGAGCTGGCGCTGACTAAGAACCCGGGAACTGCTTTAAAACTAAATTTCTTTACGCTGTTTCCCTTGAGAAGATCATCCTGCCAAATACTAGGGCACTCTGGCCTTGTTCTAGAGATGTGTAAATATGAAGGCACTTAAAATAAAACCAAACAACAAAATCATTAAATAATCTTTTTTTTCTACAAAATGGACCATTTCACCTAAATAATTTACTTTTAAAATATTTTTTTTATTTATTTTTAATCTATTTTATTTTTTTAATAATTTTTTAAATTTCATATTTAACCATGCTCTCATTCGCCACCTGGCCCTGATGACTGGTAAAAAAGGAAGACCAGTGAGAATGAATTAGATGCCTTTATAGGAATTTCTAACATTTTAAGAGTCTTGTATTCCAGATTTGAATAATACCTGGCATTTTGCTCAGAAACCCACTTCTCATTAGAATTTCTTTTCTCTTGAATAAAATAGTGAAGAAATAGTAAGTTTTCCATAGGTTTTAAGTGCTTAAATCGATGTAAACCTGTGAAAAGCGATACATTTCCTCTACTAAGTGCCACGGGCCATTTTTAGGGTTTCTTAATTAATATATTTGTTTTCCATCGAACAGCTGTCACCCAAACAAAAACTGTTTCATCTCTTCATGGTGAGTTGTGTCTGACATGCACTGGTGAGGAGCCTTGTGTGCTCCTCCTGGTTTCTTTTTGTTTCTTTTTGTTCTGTTGTGCCTTTTTTTGTCCATTTGTTTGGGATGTTTGTTGTGTTTTTTGGTTTGGGTTTTCTTTTTTTTCTTTTTTCCTCATGAACCACTGCAAACAAAAAACATTATCCAGATGAAGCAGGGAGGAGGCGAATGCTGTTCCAAGGGCCAGTGGATGCTGAAGTCTGTCAGGTGGGGAGAGACGGGAAGATGTTTTCAGTGAAACATCTGTGGCATTAAAATCGCATTATTAATGACTAGAGCGTGGATTTTGGGAAGTCAGTCAGTCTTCCTTGCATGCAGATCCTCTGAGACCCTGAGATTTGATGCTGAGCAGAATATGATTTATTTTTGATGTTGCATTCAGAAAAATGTTATTTGCTCTTGGAGCTTTCTGTTCTTTGGGAAAATTTTTTTAGACCTCTTGCACAGATTTTCCATAGACATAATGTCATATATATCTAAGTTCATTCTTTTATATATGAGTCTTGCATTTCATTTGAATGTAAAAAAAAACCAAACAACACATTAAAATAAAAATAACACAGGCTTTAATATAATGCAAAGCTAGTGTAATGTGTCATAAGACATAACATAGGTATGAGGCTGTTACACTGGATCTGCCTAAACCGAGATATTTATGCTTCAAATTTCAGATTTTTTTTCCCCAGACCTGTCAAGGCTTCTACCATTGTAACAGAAATAATCAGGAGTCTGGCACAGATATTCAGATCCTATCCAAGCATTGCCTTTCTGCATTATCTCTCTTAAGCTAATGTTGGATGACACATATCCCAGCGCAGGCTTTCCAAACCCGCCCATGTCTGCTTGGTTTTTTTGTTGTTTTTTTTTTTCTCCCACTAAAGTCATGCAGTATTATTCACCTCTAAGGAAAACAAGATTAAGTTTTCCCAAGCTAACATCAGGTTTTCCTGGAGAAGACAAAATCCGACATTTCTGCTGCCATGTATCTTATTATATTTTGTCAACGATGCATTAAAAGGGGAAGAAATGCGTTGTTGAAAATGCTTTAACACTGTAATTTGCTTTAAAGCCATGGAGTGCTGTTATCAGACCACAACTTGGGGATGCCTGTGACTTTTTGGGGGGCTTTTTTGGGTTAAATTACTGTGTTTTCTGTGGGAGTCCCAGGTTTCAGGAGACCCACCACGCTCCCCAGTGAGTCACCAGCCCCATGCAGCAAGGCAACCCCGTCTTACTCCCTCTGAAATGACTAAAGAGTAAATAATTACCCTGGGGATGAGTCACTATATAAATAGCCTTTTAAAGTAACTAAATGTTTTAAATCACTGCTGGTGGAAAAAGGAAAAAAAAAAAAAAGAAAAAAAAGCGGTGTCATGTCGGAAATTTTTTGGTGTGGTAATTTAGTGCGTTTCCTTAAGAAGTGGAAAATCAGAGTGCTGATAATGCATTTGAGCTGATATGATAGAGCAAAAGTGGATCTATTCTTTGAGTACTCAACATCTTACTGAAGGCTGGTTTTTTAAACATGGTTTATTAATCTAAAGGGAGGTAAAAATATCCTGTCAAAAAGCAAAAGATTAAGTTCATTTGGTTTTTTTCTAAAAGTTTGTACGAGTTGTGAACAAGTTCATAACTGCATTTTCATATCTATTTTTAACACTCATCTTTAATTTCTGTCTAGGACTAAGAAATGCAGTATTGACGAGTAAAATTAGGTCTTTTTGCAAAAGCAGTTCTCACTAACTCAGACAAGAAAAGAACACAGTCTATTCCAGGAAGATCTTAAACCAGCAATCCAATAGCCAAAATTAATTAAATAAACAGAAAAGTAACATTATTGGCATAGCTGTCTTGGCATCTGAGTGATTTATTCAGCTGAGATTTCGCTATCCTGTTTTATTTAGATGTGTACCTAAGTGCAGAGTGGTCCCTCTGAAACAACCATCAGAGTAATAACAGAATCCAGCTTTGAATTGCTAATGCTGCTATTCATCCCGATAATTAAGTCTCAGAATATTATTCAAATAGCAGTCTGAAGGAAATGGTTACTGGAATAAATATTCCTTGTATAATTGGACGATTTTGTTTAACCAGTTTTAAAGCACAGTCTCCAGTACTTTGAATTATTTTTTCATTCAAGCAGCAGTAGAGCTGGAAGCTAATATAGATTTAGGGCATTTGTAAAATTTTGACTTCCAGCTTTCATCTTCTGTTCTGTCTGTGTAGCCCTCTCTTCCACTGGTACCTTGAGAAATTGCAGCCTACTTTATTGACTTAATTTGTAGTTTGTTTATTTACTTCGAGTTCTCTTGTTGTAAGGTTTAAATATTCCAGATATTCTGGTTTTCGGGGTTTATTGTGGTTGTTTTTGTGGGGTTTGTTTGGGTTGGTTTTTTTTTGGTTGGTTGGTTTCTTTGGTTTTTTGTGCAGGTTTATCATCAAGTGTCGTGTTGTTAAATTAATGATTTAGCTGATTAGTTCAAGTTAAAAACAGCAGGATGGTATTTTCCCTTCTTTCTTTCACTACCTTGAAATCTTTCACTACTGCAAACACATTTCATTTAAATTTAGTTCAAGAACATGTTAAAAGCTTGATGTGATCTTTACATATGCACTCTGCATAACAGATTAATCTAGCTTCAAAATACACATTCAAACATTAAATAAGGAGCTACAAAAGGCAAGATTCAACTAAGTACTGTGTTTAGGCCATTTTAAATTATGTACGACACAATACCACATTGTTTTTGTTGTGTACCCTTCTCCAGGGTTTATCTGAACGCCAAACTTTAGAAATAAAAAACACCTGTTTACCTCCAGCAGCTGTAGCTGGAGACAAGATGGTTGGCTGGTGCTTGGGAGAGTAATTCATTATTTCTTCTTGATTAGATTTGACAGTCCCCAAAAGGACACCGTGCTACTCTGCAATTAGCAATAACTGATGTGTTCAGTGCTGGTTGTCACGTACAGTTGCAAATAGGATATTGTACTGAATTAACTGAGGGTTATGGCCGCTCCCAGGTGCAGCTGGTGTCTGTTGGAAAATTTTCTCTAAAAAGAAGGAAGGGCTCCCTGCTCCCCTCCTAGTTCCTCCTTGCATAAAACATGGGGTGATCATAAAAGGATGAAAAAAAAAAAGCAATTTATCAAGCGTGGTGCTGGTCTTCGAGACAATATTTGGAATTTTTGCCCATGCCGTGTGCAAGCCCTGAGGCTGTCAGGGTGGGTCAATGTTTGCCATGGCTGTAGGAGTGTTTTTTGAACCCATTCTGCAAGAAATCAAACAGAAGGAGCTTCCATTTCACCTGGTAGAAGGCAGTCATTAAAAGAGAAAAAGTTAAAGTATGGATACATGTGTTTAATATCTCAAGAGGGCCTTTATACCACATTGATGGAGAGTTCTCTCACTTCGAGGTTCTTTTGCAGTATCCAAGTGAGAAACACTTGAATTCAGCCTTTGCTGTCATCCCAGCGTTTTTCCAGACTGTGAAAAGACCGTTTTTGTGATGCATGTGTGTATAAAATACACTGACTACAGGAAGAGAAAGAACTAGGTCACTGATGCACTTTTAAAATGCACTTTTGCTGTGAATATGTCTGTTTCCTTCTTTTGAATGGGAGGGTAATAGATAGTGCAGAGTCATCAGTGCTTTTTGATGGTAACTTAGGGCAATTTAATGGTTGTCTGTCAACAAAAGGGAGAGTTGAAGACAGGATTTTTATTGCTTTTTCCCATCTGGAATGGGGACCCCAGTGGGTAACTGTGTCCCTGACAGACACACCCCACCCCAAAATTGCCACTTTGGCTCCCTAACTGCTCCGTTTCAGAATCAGCAATTCCCACTGGGAAGAAACTGAAGGGACCAGAAGGGGTGGAGGACAAGAATAACATTTTCAAACATTTCCATTGTATCTAATTGCTTTTTAAGTGAGAAGATGTAAATAATACACCCATTAGGATTACATGCCTTTCTTCATTTGTATTTTTTTCTCTTTTTCTCTCTCTCTTTCCCTTCCTTCCTCTTCCCTTCCCATTCCCTGTCCCTGCCTCCCTCCCCACTCCTGACACCTTTTTGCACAGCCTCCATTGAAGAGGAACCAACTTCAGCAGGTATGAATAATTTACATTACATCTGTGCCGTGGTAACCATTTCTCGAGAGCTACCTCTTTAAAAAATAATTTTAACCAGCTTCATTTTGTATATAACGTGATCAATAGACATATCACAGTTCAGTTCTCTCCTCTTCTGCCTGTTCCCCCTTCTTTTTGTCTTCTTCCCCCTCAGTTTGGAGTCAGTAGGAAATACAGTCCTCTTGTGGCATTTAAAAATATCGATGGCATATTCCTTCCTTCCATGGTTAAGCTGTCACATCAAGCTTCAGATAACAAAGTGAATCAAAAGCAGTCAGGAATTTCTCTGGGGCTTGGTTTCTTCCCTGGATTTCCTGTGTTTAAGAAGCTTTTCAAAGCAGGGCACCAAAGCCTTGGTGTTTTGGTGTTTGTCCTGTAGCCTATTTCCAGAATAAAAATTTCAGAAAAAGTTAAGGAGAAAGAAAATAGACTTAAAAAGATGAAAATTAAAGGTAGTTATAAATTATTTTGGTCAATAGATATTTCAAAACTGACTTGCTGGTCATAGCCTCGATGACTCTTTAAGAGAGTATTTCTGGTGGAATTATTGGTTCCTCAGAAATAAAATTGTTCATGGGACATGTAGACTTTAAAAAAAAAACCCAAACAACAGAACAGAATTTGTAGTATATAAAAAAAAAAATTTTTTTTGGGGGGGTTTTGTGTTTATTTGTTTATTTGGGGTTTTTTGTTTGTTTGTTTGGGGTTTCTTTTTTATTGTTTGTTTTTTAATGCTAGATTTTTCTCTGTCTTTATGCTGGCAAAACTGAGCCATCTGCACGATGCCCCAAAACTCACACCCTTAAAGACAGTGAAGCCTGGGGACAAACGGTGAGGGAAGGGAAGGGAAAGGCAGCAGATGCAGAAGCATCCTGCTCTAAGAAAAAAACCCTCCGAACAGTGCCTTGGATATCTGCTCAGCAAACTTTTATTTCCATTGACAAGCTGCCAGGCAGTGAGAATGGCTACCATCACAGCCATAAAAATTAGTTTAGGAGCTCCCAGAGAGACACAAACGCATCGTGTTTATTTTATTGTGAAGATTAACTATTTCTAATTAATTGGCAATCCATTAGCTGGGGAGTATTTAAAGAAAGAAGAAGACAATGTACCAGGGAAGAACGCCACTGAGCAGCCTAGAGTATTTGAAATGGCACTGAGTTGTACAAACTCAGCGAGCTAAAACATCAAATAAATGGGGAATCGCTTTATAGTGGCTTGTTAAAAGAAGGAAAGGTCTCCAGAGGAGCAAAAGAGAAAAGGTAAGGAAAGTGAATGAAGAGAGGGAGATGGCAAGGAAGGATTGAACGCTGTTTACAACGCTAACCTACAACTTGGGAGCAATATAAGTAATTAGGATACAGCAGAGAATAATAAATGAAAGGACGGAGAACAAAGCCAAGAGCAGGATGTGAGAGAGGGAGAGTGGTTAAGACTAGTACTGAATACAGAAAGAAGCAAAAGGGAGCTTTAAACACAAATGTAGCAGCAGAATGGGCAAGAAGCAGGACTGAGATGAGAAATAACTCTGTGAAACAGAGAAAGGAGGAATTTGGGGAAAAACTGTGGAGTACTAACGCACCCCATGGACTATACATCGTAATTACTGAACATCAACTTTCAGCTATCCATTTCTTGAGAGATCTGTCAAGTCTTGAAATTTGCATGGAAAGTATTTTGGCAGAAACCTCCTGCAGCTCTTCAATAGAAATGTTAGTTACAAAAGGATGGGTTTTCTTACACGGGAAAGAAACAAAAAACAGCCTTTTCCCCTTTACTGAAATGGTTTAAATTCATTTTTTTAGAGTATCTGACAAGGATGTGGCATCCCTCTTTGCAATTTGACCACCACTGCTCTTTCTGCAGGAACCCATAGCTGTGAGCAAGCCAAGCCAACCAGATAGATCAGCTGAAAACGGGCAAGGGGAGTGGAATTTATAACACAGCCACGTGGGCTCCACTCCAGATATGATTTATACTAAGAGAAAAATCCATGAATAAAGTGCAACCTAACATTAGTTTCTATCTTGAAATTTCAGAAGCGCAGCCAGCTCTTCAGATGCTCCATAATTTATAGCTTCCATTGATTTTGCCGTAAGGTATGACCAGATGTTGCAGTTTGGAAAGTAACAGATTAGTTGTGCATTCTTGCAGGATTGTTTTAGTACAGCTTATTTCTCAGATTGTATTGTCATTTACAAGCCTGTGGGTTCTGCCTAAAGCTGATTTTCCCTCAGAGTTGGAATGCACTTGAGCAGTTTAGAAGTTGCAGAAAAATAAATAGAAATTGCATTCAAAACCTCATGGACTCACCTAGGGCTTTTCAGTGGGATGTGCCTGGTAGAGGAAGTTTTATCAAATACCAGATTTTGCTCTTTTCCCCAAAAAAAAAAAAAGAGCAGCAAGTCTCCTGCAGTTAATGAAATTTATCTAAGCATTATTCATACACAGTGTTTTTCCAAGCAATGCCTTAAATTATGAGAGAACATTAGGTAGGATAAACTGCAGTGAATATTTTCAGGAGTACTGTAAACATTATTTCAATGTTTTATGAAAATTACAAACTTTACTAAATTACAACTTACCCTAATTGACCTGTGATCAGGGTCAAAACTAAAATTTCTTTTCCTGATTAATCAAAGGGATGAAACAATACTATTTCCCATACTCTGCCTTTTTGGATCTTTTTTATCTTTTTGCTCTGCCAATGCCATCTGGGAGGAATCTGGTAGAAGCAAAGTTACTGAAATGTTACTTTGAGTGTTGTGGCCACTAGGTTGAAATTTAATAAATCTGTAATAATAAGTGCCCTGTAGTTTTTTTCTCTATAGAAATCATATTTCACAGGAATTCCTTCAGTTTCAGAATGCTTCAGACTAATTAACTTTAATTATAACCACTGTCTTTTACTCAAGTTGCTTTAGAAGCAAAGATAAACCAAGGAGTTTTCTAAATACTCCTCACAGTTCCAATAAAGTTTTCCCTAGCACTACTTCTGGGTAAGAATTGTTCTAAATCTCTTTTCTCATTCCAGTTAAATACCTATGATTTAACGTCGTTGCAGGCATCTAAGCTCTCTTTTGAGTCACTTTGCCACATTTCTTCATTTATTTTGACATATTTAAAATCAAATTTAATCGAATAATTTGATTAAATTATTTATTTAACTAATCATCAGTCGAATAGTTTTACCAGAAGCTCATGCACCGAAACTATGAAAATCTCAGGACAATTCTCTTGTTTCCATGTGGTTTTGTTTCATCCATATGTGGCTCGAGTCTTTGAAAGCTGTTTATTGAGCTGGGAGGAGACTTTTTTGTAGACAACTCTTTTTGAGCCTCATGTAGCAGCTCCTGCTGGATGTCCTGCTGTTTGAAGCTTTGCATCCCGAAAATGTTTCCCCGTGGTTTTATGGATTCCCCCCCCACGTCTCCTCAAGGAGCCTGGAATGGTTTCTGCAGTTATTAAAGAGTAATTCTTCCAAGACGTGATGAGACAGAGCGCAGCAGAGCGCGCAGCACTTTGTTCATTTGTCTCTACACTGATTTTAACTGAAATAATAAATACACGTCCTTTGAGATCATCGCTTAACTGGAGCCATTCCCTGCCTCTGCCATGGATTTTTTTTTTTTTTTGTGTTTTTGGTAACTGGCATTTTTTTCTTTGCCTTCCGTCTCTACAACATATGCAAACACATTTAGAAATCGACAGCAATAAAAGCTGTTTTACAGTGAGAGCTTTACTGTTGTCTTAATTAAATTTAGGTGTTGTGAAGATTAAAAACTCAATATATGACAGGACCTCCTTCTTCAAAGACATGACTAAAAAATAATCCCTTCAGCAGCCTTGTGGCACAGTATGTACATCTACATTGAATATTTGTGTGCAACTACTACAAAAAGTCTGTTTTTTCCCTGGAATACAATATTATTCTTCTACAATTCTATGTGATATCTAATCTGTTTTTTTTTTTTAAAGAATTTTAAATTATATTAAAGTTATTTTAGCATGTTTTTCTTAAAGAAGTGAATAACAAGGGGGGGGAAATATCGCTTTTGAGAAAGAACAAAAGTTAAAAATGCCATGTCGCATGGAAGAGACATCTGCTGGAAAAATCTGTAGAATGAAGTTTATTTCATAAAAGGAACTTCATGGAATTTTAAAAAATAATTATAACAGAAGAGCACAAGTTCCAGGATGAAAGTTGTGCTAGACATAATCCTTACAGTTCTCAAAAAGTTATGAAAAATAGAGATCTAAAATTATTAAGAGTTGTCCGTTACCCTTACTCTAGGAACATTGGGTTAAGCAACACCTGAAATCTGAATTACTTACAATTTATGTGTGTTTCCATTAGGAAAACTCCAGGTTTCTCTGGGGCTTGGTTTCTTCCCTGGATTTCCTGTGTTTAAGAAGCTTTTCAAAGCAGGGCACCAAAGCATATTGCCTTCGTGTTTTGGTGTTTGTCCTGTAGCCTATTTCCAGAATAAAAATTTTAGAAAAAGTTAAGGAGAAAGAAAAAAGATTTAAAAAGATGAAAAATTAAAGGTAGTTTTAAATTATTTTTGTCAATAGACATTTAAAAACTGACTTGGTGGCCATAGCCTCAATGACTCTTTAAGAGAGTATTTCTGGTGGAATTATTGGTTCCTCAGAAATAAAATTGTTCATGGGACATGTAGACTTTAAAAAAAAACCCAAAAAACAGAACTGAATTTGTAGTATAAAACTGTTGTAAAAGAGTATGTTTTTTCTTTATCTAAATGTCCTTGCATTAAAAATTCTCTGGATTATAATTTTTAATAGCTTTAAAACACTAGATAATATTAGTAAAATCCCAGGTTTTCCCTTGTACCAGTTTAATATTACTTTGATATTCAGAATATTAATGTTTTATGGTGTTGAATTTTTGTAAAGATGTAGAGTGAAAGGCAGGAGGGTTCAATTTGGCACCGTCTTAGACAGATTCATGTTAGATAGTTTAAAATACTTTTATTTTAGACAGCTTAAAAGTAGGTGAATTTAGATAGGATCTAGGGAAGGAATTGTTCCCTGGGAGGGTGGGCAGGGGCTGGGCTGGAATTCCCAGAGCAGCTGGGGCTGCCCCTGGATCCCTGGCAGTGCCCAAGGCCAGGCTGGACATTGGGGCTTGGAGCAGCCTGGGACAGTGGGAGGTGTCCCTGCCATGGCAGGGGTGGGATGGGATGGGATTTGAGGTCCCTTCCAACCCAAACCACTCCATAATGTTATAATTCAAATATTAGATATGTCTTTTCTGGAACAGGTCAATATTTTAATCAATTTTTCCTTCCCTTCCTCCATGTAAGCAAATGGTTTTACCATTTGGTGCTGCGCTGTTCATCCAAGAGCAGAGAAAATCCATTTGGTTAAAAGTCTGGACACGTGTTCTTGGTTCCCAGAGAATTACTTTAAATTTCAAATTAAAAACATTAGAGATCTTACTGGCATTAATATTTACATGAAAATTATCCTTGTATGATTATATAAAAACTATACCACATGTTTGCCCTTAAAATACTTAATTGATATGGGTTTGAAGTTTGTTTTCATACAAGGTATCTCCCTGAAAAGAATGCCCTCATGGCCTTCACTGATTGTACAAAAAAATGAAAAAAAATTGTAACTTCTTTAATGATTACTTTGATTATTATTGAACCTGGATGATCTTTTTGGTCCCTTCCAACCCGAACAATTTTAGGATTCTATGATGATCAGAAAAAAACAAAAAAACAAAAAAACAGATTTTTCTTTTTTTAAAGTTATTGAAATGAAACTTTCAAATGAAAAGGATGAAATGTTTTTAATGTGCTTTCTGTGTCACCCTCCAAGCATCGAGGATTCACCTGGTCAAGTCTCAAGGACTTCAGTTTCCTGCCCGCTGCCCAGCAGGATCTGAAGCTGTGGGTTTGTGGCAGCTCCCAGGCTGGATTTTGGGGCCACAATGATTTTGCTGTGGTGTGCAAAGCCATTCTATTCCACACATTTTGTGGAGGAAAATCATCTTTCAGAATTATTCTAAGGGAAAAGATTTGCCATTCCCCAGGGTCTGTACCGCAGATTTACTGTCTTGCTGAACTTGGTTTACGCATTTGTAGCAATTCCTTTCCTTTCTCATCCCGAACTGCATATTTTATTTTTTTCCAGTGCCTGAAGCTAGCTTGCTAATTACTTTTCCATCTATTCCAAGCAAAATATAGACTAAACCAGAAAATTATATAAAGGTCATATTGAACCCCATTCTGATGGAAATGAGGCTTATGCAGTAAAAATAGTTCTAGATGCCAGGTGGCACTGAAGGCTATTAGAGTAGCCTGTCGCATTTAAAAGCTGGAAATCTTGCTTAGGTCAGGAATGAAAATTAATTAGTATTTTTAGCCTATCCCTTAGTGACTGTCTGTCCATATATCATAAAAATAACAGTTTGGCAAAATTGCCCACTCCAAGATTGACAAAAAAGTGAGCTAGGAGGTTGAGATTAGCCTGCAGTGCTGGCAGCTGCCTGAGAAACTCATACTCAAAATGGGCATTTTTCCATAATCTGCATGTTTTCAGAGAGTGATGTTTGTGCTGGTTATACAACATTCATCCCAGTGTACAAATTCAAGTGGAAGATCATGTGCTGTCTCCTAAACTAGATACTGCTCTGTGTCACCAACTTTTTGTCCCGGTTGCTTTCCGCTTTCCTGCCCGAATTTTGGGACAGAAATTTTCCGAGGTGAAACTTTTCATGCCAGGCACTGCCTCAGGCTGAACTTGGCTTGGATCAAGGCTGGGATAGTGGGGGTCTGAGAAACCTGGGATAGTGGGAGGTGTCCCTGTCCATGGCAGGGGGTGGCACTGGGTGATGTTTAAAGTCCCTTCCAACCCAAACTCTGTGATTCTGTTAAACCAGGTGTAATTTGTGTCTATATAAACAGGGTGATTTTACACAGGTGATGCTTTTCTGTCTGGTGCCTACCTGAAACAGAGGCCAGACAAAGTTAGGAGAATAAAAAGCAGATTAATTTATTAAAGGCCTTAAAGGTACATTTTGGGCAGACAGAGCCTACTTGAGACACTACCTCAAAATGGACAGAGAGTCACATGTTTTTCACGTTTTATAAGTTCTGTCCATTAACATATCAAGCCTCAATCCTCCAATTACACCTTCAGGTGACGATTTCAATTACCCCAAGCTTGCTCCCCCCAATTCACAGTTGTTTACATATTCTGGGGCTCTGAGGCAGTGAAGTGTCCTTGGATTTTCCACCTGAGAGGAATTGTTTTGTCTAAAATGCTGGGAAGAGCAGCTTTATCACCCTGTATGGAGTCCAGAGCTACACACTAAAATTACAGATATGTGAAAAATATGGGAGCTAAAAATCTTAAGGCATCAGTCTGGGAGGCAGTGTTCCCCAAAAAGAGGTTTTTAAGGTGTCTAGTCCTTGCTAGGACAGATAAAAACAGCAGGTCTAGCTCTAGCTCTAGCCAGTTAAGACAAGTGAATTAAAAAGCCAAAGTTTATTATTTGGTATTTATTTCTTCATCCTCTGAAGATGGAGCAGGGATGAGCAAGAAGAATGAATTCTTGCTGCAGGGATCTCAGCAGACCCTGGTGCTCCTTGAGTCTCCTGTACTCCCAAGAAATAAAATTGAAGCACAGGAGAATTGTGACAAAAGAGCATATTTTTGGTGTGGGGCACAGTGTTTTGGAAATGCTCAAGGAATAACTGAATGTGGCACTCAGTGCTCTCCTCTGTTTGACAAGGTGGGGGCTGCTCACAGGTTGGACTCGATGCTCTTGGAGGTCATTTCCAACCTCAGTGGTTCTGGGATTCTGTGAAAAGGCAAAACACGATAGAGAAGAGTTAACAAAACCCTTCTAGAAAGTACAGATTTTTGTCTGAGAAGTGCTGGAAACCGAGATGGGAAATTCCTGGGGAAGGAACTAAAAATGGAATTAAAGTAAAAAAAAAAAAAATGGGGTTAGTGAGTTGAGAAGGGGCAGAGATGCAGTGGGTCTGAAGACAGGCGTGCAGAGAGAAAGGCAGCAGTGGGATGGATCATCTGCGTGGTGGCCGCTGCTGCAAGAGTTGTTTCCTTCACTCTGTTCGCTCCTGATTCCCTCTTCCAGCACGGATTCCCTGCTCTCTCCTTTGTGCTGGTCCAGATGAAAGTGCCTCATCCATAATGCAATTTCCCTGATGGAGTCAGCGTTCCCTGGGTTTGGCTCCTTGATCTGCCTTGCACGCCCTGCCACGTGTGCTCCCACTAGGAGGGGGAATATGGTGGGAATGTACATTGAAATTTAGAGTGAAGAAGAAATCAAGTAGTCTCTCATGAGATATTGGGATTAAATCGTGCTAAAGATTCCCATCCAGTCTTTAGGTATATGGAAAGTGAAATGAAAAGAAGCAAATACTAGTGAAAGCAAACCCAACAGGATTGGAGGTTGGTTGAGGATTTAAAGCAGGTTAACAAGCCTGATGAAAAGGACTCTAATCAAAAAATAGCATTTCTAAGGGGCTTAGAAATGTTAGTTAGTTTGTGCTTGCTTTGGGTTTAAACAGTCTTATGACCATCTTTAAAGCACTGGATTGGCTGTGAAAACATAAAGAGTTTCACGTAAGGAATTTCACTTCTTTACAGTGCAAATTTAAGCATTTTTTAGGTGACAAGTCTTTGTATTGTAAATCAATTCTGGAGGCTAAAAACATACCGAATAATGACCCTATTGAATAATGACCCACCTGTGGAATGATGTCCTGTACAGGGTAGTACAAGATAGCAAATTTAAAGACTATGAAACAAGTGTGCATTTAAAGATACTAACTACATTTTTCACAGATAACAATCCAGACCCTCCCATGCAGACATTTTAACCTAAATATTATTCATTTTTGTAAGTTTTGAGTGGTAGAATATATGTTGTGAGTGTCCGTTTTGACACACACACCAACTGGCAGTTGTGCATTTGACACTGAACTGCCAAAACTGTTTGTTCTGTAGCCTTGATTTTGGGCAGAAGCTCAGCAACAGAATGGGTAGATGTCATCATCCCATCCTGATTTCCTCTTCAAGAGGAAAGAGTCCAATTTGTCTCTGTCTTTGCAGTAAAAAAAAAAGAAACAAGAACATCTAGATGAGTCTTCCCAGTAAGTCAGATATTTTAAAAAAAGACAGCAGTCATTCTCTACATGTAGATGTCATGTACATGCATGGAAATTTATTTGGTTAATGACAATTAGGAATAAACTCTGAATTTAAGTAAATCCCTTTTTCTGGTTTCCATAAGAAGGACCACAAGTGAATCTTGAATTTCATTTCTATACACATGTGAATATAACCATATTTATGACTTGTCTCCTGAGGTTTCCAGGGCCTCACCTTTTGTAAAGCCACTGATTTCTTATTTTTATAATTTTTCTTAGCTTTCTTATTTCATGGTATCTCTTTCCACAAGATACATTTAACATATTGCATGCTCTGTGCTTCAAAGTTTTCGAGCCTAGTAAAATCCAGATCCACTTATAAATGTACTGATGCAAGCTGTTAAAAACTGGAGTGCAAATAATTCTAGTTATATTAAACAAGAGTGGCTGTGATGAGGTTTCCTGACATCCAGCGATTTTCAGGTGAAATCTGTACACCCTTCTTCCTGAATATTTCAACATAAGATTTGTAGATGCTCAGCAAAGGTAACCAGTGTGAATCCTGAAAGTACCCTTGGCATGACTGTAATTCTCCGGTGTCAAGTTTAGAAAGAGGTACCAGGAAAGACTTGAACTGGAAATGTAATAAAATCAATACATAAAGAAACAATAGAAAAAACAATCTGGTTAGAAAGAAATTGAAAGGTTTAAGTATTGAAAGCTGTCCAGTTGTTGGCTGCAAGAAGGAAGAAAAAAGAAGCAAACCCCAATATTTAACATTAAAACCAGTAACAAATTGCCACTATAAGTTGTTGTTATTATTATTACTCTCCATGCCAAATTAAACAGCAGGATTAATGGGAAATATCCCTTTCTAATAAGTCTCTTGGGAATGCATATATTGGATAAGCTCTACATTTTTTAAGTGTATGAAACACCAAAGGAAAACCTTCTATGATACATTCAATCACATACCTTGTATGTTTCTTGTCCTAGGATCTTTCTCTATCACTCAATGTCTCTTGTCATTAAATAAATTTATTTTTTTATCAACAGCTCTTGTTTAGTAAGAAACAAGAAACTGAACAAAAATCTACTCTGACTTTTGGAAAAAAAAAATTAATTCTTACAACCACCCCTTTTCAGTAATTCATATTTTATTACATCGGAGTCTTAAAGAACCTCAGGTTGAGCAGGTTGGATGGCTGCTAAAGGCATGGAGGAAGTGCCAAGAAAAGCTCTTTGGCAGGTGGCAAAGTCGAGGGAGCGTGGCTGAACTGAGAGATTTGGGTACTTCTGTCAAATTCAGCCTCCTTTGAGGCTGATTGTGCAATCAGGGAAGGACGGGACATTTCGGATCGTTTTCTGATGTGGGTTCATGGTTTGTAGGAAGGCTGTGAGAAGGAAAGGTCTGGCTCTGTTTTATCGAGCCAGCTGGTGAGATGGACAAACATCAGACAAGAGATTGTTTGAGGTTCTCTTGAGCAGAGAAAAAAAAAAATGCTGAAGGAAGATTTGGCCTTATTATTTCAAGAGTGACATATTTCTTGTCATTAGCATTGAGAAAGACTAAACAGCCCTTTTTAAATTGTGTCACTGAAATAATGTAACAGGTGAAATGCAGATGTGTTTCTTATCATAAAGAGAATATAAATTGCCTTAGGGGCATGGAAATACCAAGAAAAGGCTTGAATGAGTTCACTCAGACAGGACCATGGGGATTTCTGCACATATACAGCAACTCCTTAGATGATTTCTTCAATAACAAATATGTGCCACGTCATTCACATCATTTTTACTCATATATTTACTTTCCATATGGTAATGGCTGTTTGCAAGGGCCAAGACCTTCCTGTTTTCTTTTGTCTTAGAAATGGAATAAATCCTTGTTTTATTGTACATTTCTTTGAAGTTTTTACTACTGCAATTAAAATGCACTTTGTTTTTTTCATTGGAATTCTTTTAGAGAAACAGTGCTTTACCTCCGAGCATGAATGTCCATTATTAGGCTTGAAGAAAGAGTGATTTGTGGCATTCAGCTGCCTATTATGTAATTATATCTATACATTTGCAGTAGTTACAAAAGTTGTTTTGGAAACAACTATTTTTGCTTCTCTTTCTTTTTTTTTTTTTTTTATTCTTTCTTTTTTTTTCTTTTCTTTTTTTCCACCAATATAAAATGCTTGCCCTCAGTAGTTTTGCTGACAAATAAACACCATGTGACTTCAAAATAAAATTGTGGCAAGCACATTTATGTAAGATCCACAGTACTGTAAAGTAATAAAATGCTAAATGAAAATTATCAGAGTGACTGAAGATAAGGCCAACAGATTTATTTCACAGTCCATTTCAGACTTACTCATTCTTTACTTATTCAAGACACAACTTCCCCTGGCTGCCATGGGAGTTGTGGCTATATGACAACTGTTGGGATCAAAATAACAATTATGAAATCATAATATGCTCCAATTATGAACACAGTTGCAATTTTAATTGTATCCTGCTCTCATGAATGTCCAGTTCTCTGTTACTAAAAAAATGTTAACACAAAATCTACACTTACGTACTTCAATAGTTATTTGTGTTAAATAAGCTGAGAAATGCCTTGGAATTCCTGAAGTTTTATTGGAATGGCTACAATAGCTACAATGAAGAAGCCACAGCCCAGGAACAAAAAGGTCTGGGTAGAGATTTATATATTCAATTTGCCTGCAGCGCCGTATTTTAACACTGACTTGCAAAGCATGAATTAACACTCTACAGTAATAGTACAAGTCAGTGTTACAGTTATTCATGAATTTCATTAGTTTCGACTTTTCCAGAGTATTTTGTCCTGTTCAAACTGCAGAACAGTTTATTTATTAATATACACTAAGGGAAAGAGTGAGACTATTTCAATATCTTTCCATGTTGGCCCAAAATGTCTCAATTTTCTTTTTTTAATCCAGCCTCCTCACTGAAAAAAATGTTTCTACTATTTTATTTTTTTTTCCCCTGCTAAACAGTAATGCTAGGCTTTTTTTTTTTAACAAAATACAAATTAAAGATCCTGCCAGGTGTGTGTTCTGCTCTAACCTCCCATGGGCAGAGGCAGGACAGAAGGTGTTAAGCAAGGTATTTATAATCAAGTCTTGTTTCCATCTCAGGTTTTTCTAGCAGAATACAGGCAACACGATATAACATCCTAAAACATTCCTGCTATGTTTTTTGCCCATAAATGTTTAAGTCATGCAGTTGTATATGTCTGACGAACTTCCCATGACACAGATGAGGTTGGACACCAGGAAAGGCTGTGCGGCTCTGATGCCAAAAGATTTTTGATTTTTTAATGTATTTTTTATATATTCGTCACTCTGTAGACTATTATCGTATAGTTCTATGGCTTCCTACTTGAGTCCAGAACTTTTTATACCCTGTTAGACAAACACATTCCTGGAATCCTATCCAAATCTTGCTTCTTCAGTGAGCCAAGGATATTCCAATTTCCCATGTATTTAGACATAAACATTGCAGAGCTAGATGCAAAGGGGAGGCTTCAGGAGGAGGCCAAAGCAGGAGGGAGAATTACTTCATTAACTGTTCTTCTAATTGGGGGTTCTTGTCAATGATGCTAACTTGCTAAATTTATAAAAGTGTTGAAGCCCTGTGTCATGTCTGATTCTGTCATAAGCGCACCTGGGGGACCTTCAATAAATGGGGACCACTTTTTGCCATCTAAATCTAGCTTGGCTATTGATTTGAGGGGCTCTAAGGCAGCAGCTCCAGTGGAAATCTGCCATGCCATTCCCTAAAGGAACAAATTATTTCCCTGGGCAGTGGTGCAGCTCATGCCCCAGCCCTTGAAAGCAAAATTTACCTTTGCTGAGAACTGTACTTGAACTTCTTATTATAAGCTATTACCCTGTGTGTAGTAACACAATCAGGAATTTTAAGTTAAAAAGCACTGTTTATCAGAAAATACTAATCTGCAGTATTGCTGTGCAGGGCTTAACCCACCAAAAAAAGTCAGTATTTCCATCTAGATGCCACTGACTTCATGTGAACCACTTTAATCGAGGGCAATTAATTTGTATTTGTGCTGGGGAAGAACAGAGGAAGCAGGTGTCGGTGATCCTGCTGTGCTCTTCCAGACTGAAGGCTCATGACTGCAAACAGGGGTTGGGATTTTAAACTGGGATGCTCAATCACTGTGTGGGTTTCTGAGTTGACAAAAGACTGACATGGAGCAGGAGTGGGAGATGAGGAGGAAAAAGAGAGGAATGATTTAGCCAGGAAAGGAGAAAGAGTTGGGGAGTAGTGACAGGATCTGGAATTCAAAAGGATTTAGGGTTGGGGTTTTTTGCATGGAAGTAGAAGGGTTTGATGACAGCTTGGGAAAAAAGTGGAAGAGGACAGAATATATTTCTTGTGTCCTACATCCTTGGGGAAATAAATAACTGGAGTATAACTCTTGTCTATTTCCCTTGGTTTCTACTGCGGACAACTTTATGCCTGTTTGCACTATATATATTTCACATTTAGTGATTCTCTTTCATCACTTTTTAATAATATTTCATGTCCTAAGGATAACCACCCTCTGAGGTTCTCTTCTGCTGTTTCTGTGTCATTAATGCAACACTAGTAATTAGGATCTGACTCATACAAATATGCATAGCCTAAGTTTAGGCTGTGACATTTTTTAGTTCCCACTGGAATCCTCAGCAAGAGGACTAACTGGATTTAATCTATTTGCTGTTATAATTAAGGTTCACATAATCTTTGCAAGCATTTTTCCATTTTCCAGTTGTAGTGGAACATGGCGAAAAAGGATGAGAAATCCTGATCACTGGCAGTTCAAAGTGCAGTGAAACAATGAAAACTGGCATCTTCATGTACGGTGACAAGAATTACAGTGCCAAAAATAACACCGTTGCACAGAAATCCCAATTGCAGTTGAGGTTCTGGATTAGGTACCAAACCATTTATAGTGTCCTCATTTCTGGATCTGTTTGACTTAAGCCGTTACCAATGCAGTAAACACAGACATGGATTTGTTCCAACCATGTAGAAAATGGATTTGGAGAGTTTGTTTTAATGCAGTATCTGTAGACATCAGCGTTTTCAGGGCTGCACTTTTGAACTAAATCTTCCAGACATCCCAACTGAAATCTAATCTAATATTTCTCTGGATGTTTTAACATTAAAAATTCAAGTCTTTGGTCCTTCAGCAAAGTTTTTACAAAATGATCCTCTATGCTTGCAGAGGGTGTTTTTTTTTTTTTCCTTTTTCTGTTTGATGTAAACCAGAATCAACTGAAAAACAACTTTGGAAGATATTTCTAATATAAGTTGGAAAATTAATCTGGTTTTAACAACGATACAAAGTAAACCACAAAAGGAGTGTAGCAACCAGGATGCCACAATTGGGTCAGGAAGAGCGGGAGAAATCAGTGACAGGAAAAGAATCATCTGGGAGAAAAATAACAGTGATGCTGCCTGAGTGGAAAGTTAGAGGAGAAGGAAAAGGCCTTGAAAATGTATTTTCTGTAAACAGAGCAGGTGTTCTCTGGGAAGATAAAGCCCTCCTGTGAAAGGTGATGCAGAGATGCAGAACAGGTCTCACATTAATGCTTTCTGAGGAGGTTTGTGAGAGAGCTGGTGGGGGAAGAATACAATGGGAATTACTCAGAAACACGTATTTAGGTGGCAAAGGGTACAAGGAGGTGAAAAATAGCATTGAAAATTGGCAAAGAAAGTTCTCGGGCTTGGAAGATGAGGAATGTGAAGAGAAATAATGAAAGATATCTTGGGGAAAATGTCTTGTCGTGCCTTGAACACTTCCCCCAGCTTTTAGACTGTTTTTATGTCTCACCCTCTGCAAAATCACTACAGTGCCTGCTGCACTCACCGTGCCTCAAATTTGGATATAATTTGCTATCAAAGCTTTGGTGAAAAGCTTAAGACTCTTAAGGAAAGGCGCTGTGTAGCCATCAAGTACAAATTGCAACTTTTCAGAAAATACTCCGGCTTTTCAGCTTGAAAATGGTTGGGAGGTGGCTGGACAATCAGGATAAATTTCTTCGCTGCAGAAGAACTGAAGTGGAAGGAAGTGTGCAGAAACGACCCAAAAGCATTTTGCACTCAGGGGGTGAACTTTATCTTTCACTGCATCCAGATGGAAACACCTTGATCATTATAATCAGCACGCTCCATTTGCTGCACTAAAAACAGGATAAATATTTAATCACAGTGCAATTAAGTCTGGATTTCTGCCATTAGTTTATAATGAATATCTAGGCAGATAGAATCTAATACACTACTAATTCACTTATAAGCCAGGCTGAACAGGTTGTTTTTTTCTTCCCCCCCAAAAGCTGGTATTTTGAGAATGTTCATGAGATGATTGTGTGTGTGATTTAATTACTTTTTCTGCTTTCATGCATTAACTAGAATAACATGCAGCAAACTGTTATTGTTATCAATATTCCACATAAACTGTGAATTATGTACTGCAGTGCCTATTCTTTTCAGGTTAAAATAACCAAGCAAAAAGCAAGCTGTAGGTCAATACATATTTGTTGATGCAAAGAACAATCTGTATCCTAATAAAGTAAAATAAAAAACAACAACAGCAAATTCAAAAAGCAAATCACAAGAAGGAGATATTGTGGTTTGGTTTATTTCATTTTCTCTATATTTTTAAAATATTTGAGTATGCTAGGCAAGCAAGAATTTCTTACTGCACTTCAGAAGATTTGAAGGATGAGTTAGCTCAAAATGCATCAGGTTTATCGTGATCATCATCATCATTAACTCATGAATATCAGTTTGTCATGATGCACCAGTATAACTGGAGTTGGGCCCTAAAATATTTAGATGTTTGTGTATATTTTTAACACAGAATTATTTCTAAGTTTAAAAAAAAAAAAAAAAAAAAGAAAAGGAGTTCTGGAGTAAGAACAAGCAGATACTGGACTACAAAGCATTATTTCATTTCTGCTGGTGCTTCATACTTTAGTGGCAGGATAAGCATGTTTTCTAGGAAATATTTTCATTATTTTAGTGCCTTCAGGAGGTCAAAAGCATATCTTCTGGGAATGTGCTCTTCAAATGTCCCCAAAACCATGCACTGCAAAGCTGGGGGAACTCAAAACCAGCCTCTGTGCCAGGCAAAGTCTTCACAATAATATTGAATTAACAGCCAGACTAGTAAAAGTGAGGAGGATCAGAGACCCTCAAAAGCTTTTGTTATATCCCTGACCTTTTTTGTGCAGTAAAGCTGTTTTCTGTCAGAACCTGTAGGGACATTCCTGCTGAATTTGAATGCTCCTCTGCCTCTGCAGAAGATGGTCTCCTTTCAATGTTATACTTTGGGTCTGTGCCTGCTGAAGTGTGAATTCTGCAATCTCACGTTTGAAGGGGCAGACCTTTCAAAAATCCATTTTGGGTTTCGAAAAGGGTGGCGAGGAAAGAAAAAGGTCAATATACTTCTGAAAAAAAAAGGTGGTCTATCGACTGTGCATATAACAGTGGTCTAATTTTTAACTGTGTGAAGAAAATATATGTGTCAGAGAATTATGTCAAATATAAAAACTGAGAAATTAACCTCAATCTCAAATATTTGTAAAATATTTAGTGCAGAATTTTGCTTATTTCTGTGGCAGGATGGTTCAGCTTTGTCCTCAGGCTGCAGGAACTGCTGAGCAGAGGCACTGGAGTGTTGGATTACCTGGACACTGAGCCTAATTCAGTGTGATAATCCTTAATTTCCTCACCATGGGAAGCCTGTGCCATTCTGCTAGCTCCTGCAGCAAGGAGCCTGATTATTCTTGCCTTCCAATAAAGTGAAAATTAGTTGTTTGTGACCCTGGCTTCTTTTACACACACTAATTTCAAAATTCAGGAGCTCCTGATAAGTAACCTCTGTCACAGTTTATTTTGAAGACTTTGCTTTGGCAAAGGAAGCACCTAAAGTATCATCCATGATCCAAACACAGAGGAAAAATTCCAACTACTGATGTTAAAACTGCGTGAGAGACCTCTGATGAAGATTTAAATTTATCAGAGGGGAAAAAGCCTTATTTGGTGTTCATGCAAATCTAAAAGGAATTTAAGGAAAGATCATGCCACAAATACACACAGCTGGAGAATACTTTTCTTTAAAATGAAAAGCAAAATCATTTGATACCTTTTATGAGTTTGATGATAACACCCAATATTTGTTTTGATGGGATTTGCAGCTTATTATATCATCAGAATAACATTATCTATTAATCCTATTTCAGTAACACTCCACAAAATAAATGAGTCAATTAGCTTTGTATCTTCGTCTTGATGTATATGAAGGTCAATATCTAATTTAGTATTTTTCATTAAAGTCATATTATTTCTACATAAAGAGAAAAGAGACTGATACCATTAAAAGTGTTAACATTTTTATTTCATTTTCCTTAATTTTACTTGTAAAAAAGTGTGATTATTTTGCATATTTCACTCCATTGGACAACACATTTTTTTCTTTATTTTCTCCTTAAACTTTTTGTATTTGTCACTTAATCTTTACTTAGTAAGAAAAAGCGGGCTTTGATTTTTCATCACCCTTCTATATTAGCACCCTTTTGAGTTTGGGGAGCCCCTCTGTGAGGAAGGTGGGCTGATATTGTTTTCTTCTTTAATGACATCACCCATAATTTTTGAATGGCTTCCTCACCAAAGCATCATCAGATTTCATATTTGGCAAAATAAATGCTCCTGCTGTTTTCTAGAAGCAGATGGCCATCACTGAACAGGTTTCCTTGCTTTCCTGGCTTTACTTGCTATAGACAAACTGATGGTTTTTCTCAAAAATGCAGTTTCCACTGCATTATTGCATGGTACAGGATTTTATTGTGAAATTTTCGTTGACTCTGCTTGTCAAATGAGAAAACAGATAACATGGTTCTGCCTTGAGCCCCTTTGCAACTCTGCTGAGGATGCATTTGTTTGATTCATACATCTATAAAGTCTCAGAGGTTTTAGTAAGAACATCTAAAATTTAAAACCTGCTACGCTTTAAGTTAACTCTCAATATTTTTTTCGGAAGCAGCATGGGATTTCAGTTGAATAACAGAATGATGTATTTTGGACTGTACTTATTATGTTGGCTAATACCCCTGGAACTGAACAAAGAAGGACTCAAAAGAGCAGCAAAGTGAATAGATCTATTACTTTGAGTGCACAATTAATCTTGCTGACATTATTTTATATGAACATGGATAAAAATGCCTGGAAACCATACCATTGAATTCCTCTGCTCATTAATATTGATCAAATGTTGTTGTTCTCTTTGTGTTGGAAGCCACTTAAAGATTACCTGTAAAAGTATTACAGCACTATTGATTTAAAAAAAACCTAATCCCTGAAGTCCACTGTTTTTGAAAATTAGTTGACATATTTGCTTTGTTCTTTTGTTGGTTTGTTTTTTTTTTGGTTTTTTTTTTTGTTAGTTTGTTTGGGCATTTTTTTCCCCTTTTCTTTAGTAAAAAAAGGATATTTTTGAACTTGCTTCTATAGATCTGAAGATCAGACCATATTAATCAGACTGTCACAGAATTAATTATCCAGCATTCAATACCATGTTGTTTAAAAGCCCACACATCCCTAGGGAAGTTTGTTGGGACTTATCCTCTGGCATTTTACTCACCATTTTTGGTGTTTCAGAGGAGTGACGGCACGATTAAACCCCAGATCCTTCAGGATGCTCCAATCTGCAGGAATTGCATTAGGGGTCCTCTTTAAATAAACAAACAAATAGAAAATTATCATGTGTTTGGCTGTTCATGCAATTTAAATATCCTGAAGATGTGTGAACTCAAAGTCTGGTCCTCTGGAGAATTAGGAGAAGCAATGGTAGGGTGACACAGGCTCTTTAATTTATTGACTTTGTCAATAAATGAATGTTACCTAGTGAAAACTAAGTGACTGTCATGTTGTAATTTCAGCACAGTTAATGAGGATGTTTTGTTGTTATAAAAATTGAACTAGCAGTTTCTATTAACCAAAACAACAAAAACAAGCAAAAGTACCCAAAGCAAAGCACTCAACATTTATATTGAAAATAGTGTTATTATTTGTCCATAAAAACCACAATCAGGAAAGAAAATGTTCATATTCTTGGGGTGGTTTGTTTAGTTTTTTTTTGCTGAAGAAAGGATTTGTAGAAGAAAAACATTAGTTAGAAATGCTGTCATGCGCCAGTATATTTATACTCTGCACCTGAGATGACCTTTTAGGTCTTTGTAGTTAGGACTGATCTGAGAAAATGCAAAATATAAAGAAAATCAATGAAGGCAGGTTGAACGTGTGCTTAACAAGCCATACAGAGAAAGCAGAAAGCAAAATGAGGAAGTAGTTATTAAAAGATTTATTGTTCTTGGAAGATTAGAGATCTGCTTGCACAGAAACAATTAACATATGAGGCTGCCTGCAGGTACACCCCAAACTGCAGCGCTGTGATCGAGGCTTGAAAAAAAAATACACAGTTCTTATTTATTGGGAGGCTAAAAGTGCAAATGATTAGACATGTTTCTTCCCAAATTATTATGAAGGAGAAACAGCATGAACAGAAGCAGTAGTACTTGAAAAACATGAGTCTTCCTAGAACTAAGCAGGTAGTGTACCTTCATTTTTAAAGTGTAATAAGAATGTGGATGGGAAAAGGCAAAACAGGCAGCAGCCATTCTCCTCGTTTTCATCTTCATGATTTTTCCCCTTTTTTTTTGCTGCTAATTCCACTTGGAATAATCTGCAGTACTTTCATCTCCGTCATTTTTTTTTGGTTCAGTGAGAAAAGTCCTATGTTTAATGATGTACACCAGCAAAACCTCTGCAGGGCTGTGTCTCGGAACAGGCTGATGACAAAAGTTGTGATAGAAATGTGCACCTGCATGGCCTCTCAAATTGCAATAACCACGTGGGCAATAAAGACTGGGGAATATGCTCTGACATCCTCATCATTCAGTTAATTTTTACACTCTGCAAATTAATATTTGCTTGGAGAGCGTGGTTTTCACTAACCTGACGTCTGGATGAATGGTGCCGCCGTGAGAATCTGTCAAACCCGGGCTTGTAGTTGAAGACAGAGCACACA
Source organism: Pardalotus punctatus (assembly GCA_013400915.1). Classification (NCBI taxonomy): domain Eukaryota; kingdom Metazoa; phylum Chordata; class Aves; order Passeriformes; family Pardalotidae; genus Pardalotus; species Pardalotus punctatus. The sequence goes on along the minus strand of VZTX01010639.1, from coordinate 98,017 downwards.
GACCCTCAGAAACACCAAACTTACAGCTCTTTCAAGTCTAAATCATTCAATTCATTCATTTGCTGGTTTAATAAGGTGAATAACAACCCCTGCAGCTCCAGGCTGGGGCGGAGTGGCTGGGAAAGCTGGGAAAGGCTCTGGGGGTGCTGGTGACAGCAGCTGGACATGAGCCCAGGGGTGCTCAGGTGGCCAAGAGGCCAATGGCCCCTGGGCTGTGCCGGCCATGGGGTGGCAGCAGGAGCAGGGCAGTGACCGTCCCTGTGCTGGGCACTGCTGAGTGACCACCTCGAGTGCTGTGTCCAGCTCTGGGACACTCATGGAAAGAAGGACATTGAGCGTGTCTAGAGAAGGGAACGGAGCTGGGAAGGGGCTCAGCCTGGAGCAAAGGGGGATCAGGGTGGACATCAGCAGGAATTTCCCCATGGAAAGGGTGGTCAGGTCTTGGAACTGCCCAGGGAGGGTTGGAGTGCCCATCCCTGCAGGTGTCCAAGGAATTCCTGGATGTGGCACTCAGTGCTCTGGGATGGGGACAAGGTGGGCATTGGGAACAGCTTGGACTTGATGGCCTTGGGGGTCTTTCCCAACCTAAACGATTCTGTGATTCTGTAATTCCCAGCCCTGATTGTCATTAAATTAATGACAATTAATTCAATTGTCATTAAATTATACTGTAGATTTCTTTTCTCTATTGTTTGATTTGTTTTTTTGTTTTTTTTTCAAATGCGATTTTCAGTGAGTGAATGATTGTGACATTGCATTTCAACAAGCAGCAATTATCACCTTTCTGTGTACATGGCAAAGGTTGCAAATAACGTGCTCTATATTGAATTCACAAATCTTTTCACTGACAAACCTCCACATGGGGCTTTCTGAGCAAGGCTTGCCATTTCTTTAAAATGAGATCAGAAAAAAAAAATCATCAAAATGATGTTTCATTCTGGTCAGAGTCATGTTGCAGGTAGTATTAGTAAGATAATAAAATGTAAATATCTCTTTTACAGTGCTGTTAAATGAGTAAACTCTAGACCTCGGGTCATACAATTCTGTTTTTCAGAGGTATTTAAAGTTATAGTAATTGCAATCCTAACAGATCCCTGTGCTGAAATTTTATGCATCCTAGCATGTGGTGTGTCGGGGAAAAGGAACATTTAGTCAGGAGAACTCTTTGAAATCATCTTGAAGTGGATATGCCGTGGAGGCACTCAGTGTAGAAGGAATTGTGAATTTGGTGGCTGCTAGCTGCTGGCCCAGATATTCATATTTCAGAAAGTCACCTGGAACCATTGCAAAGATCTCCTCAGACTGCTAATTTGACGTGCAGTGATCATTCAGGGACATCATACATGTCACTCTGTGCGTGATAGGCATGTTTGATTAATACCTATTTCCTCAGTGGTGCAAAAGTTAGAATGCCTGTTATCTTTAACAGGAGAGCAAGATTTAGCTTCACTGTCTCCTGTCTTCCCTCACATTAAAAAATAATGCTGTGATTAATGGGTAGTGACACACTTCATATTTTTTCTTGTTCATAAAAATCCGTGCTGGCAAGTTATCTGAAGTAAGTGAAGGGTGTTTTTCCTGACTTAGTGGAATATAAAGGCCTGCACGAGGCATTTTGTTTCTTTAATGAATGCTTATAAATGACTGAAATTATTATGGTTGTTATTGTGGATGTGTACATACTTCTCTCTATATTTTTTTTCCCTTCTCTTAGGACCCTGCCTTCCTAATCCATGTCATAATGGTGGGATGTGTGAAATTAGTGAAGCGTACCGAGGCGACACGTTCATAGGATATGTTTGTAAATGTCCGCAGGGATTTAATGGGATTCACTGCCAGCACAGTAAGTTCCACATGGTAAATTTTATTGTATTTATAGATAGGAACCTTTTTACTGCCTGCACTGTTAAGGATTAATATCAGATCTGGTTTTCTGAAATATGTCAGACTTTGGCCCTTATATTATGAGCAAGCTAATACCTCTGAATGCTGCTGCCTTCAGAAAATGCCTTGACTCCCAACCCACTGGACACAACAGTACATAATTTTCTGTGCATGCTTTAGACCATGACAAGGACAAGGTAAACACATTTTGCAGGAATTTAATGCAAAAGTATAATTGAAGGAGTAGGGATGTCTTCTTATGTCAGTACTGTTTGTGAGTTTGCTTCGATTAATGCTAGAAAAAGGTGAAAAGAATAACTGCAATTTCTGAATAAATATGTCTTCTAGGTCTTCCTTCACCTATGTCCTTATAAATAATGAAGAAATGTTTTAAGTCACTGTATCTAAACTCAAGGGCAGAACCTCCAGACTTACATCAGATGTACAATTAACCCTGTTTAAAATACAGTTTCTGGATCTCTTTCTAATCAGTATCATTTTTTTGGAGAATATTTCTTCTTTTCAGGTCAGATTGGGAAGAGCAGGTCAGTATCCTCGTGTTATAGCATGTAGTTAGAGAACTGACAATTAACCATATGGAAAAAGAAGATTTGAGTGTGTTGGATTTGGCTGGAGCAGAGTTAAACATCTTCACAGTAGCTGGTATGGGCCTATGTTTTGAGTTTGTGCTGGAAACATCCTTGATAATTCAGGGATGTTTTTGTCACTGCTGGGTGGTGCTCACACAGAGTCAGGAGCTTTTCTGCCTCTCACACCACCCCACGAGCACTCAAAACCAATTAGTGAGGAATATTCATCTGCTAGTGACTGAGCAGGTCATGTGCTAATGTGTAAATATGATCTGCATTTTCCATCACTTAAATAGAAGCTGGGTTTTTTCACATACAAAACTCATTTAAAACTAGTGCTTGCCTGAGGAGAGGCCCACGAGAGAAATCTTTGGGTTTTTATTTTGTGCGTGAATGGTTCTTAAACCAAGGGCAGCATGGTTCTTAAAATCTTACAGTATTGATGCATTTGGAAGCCAGCTGTTACTCAGAAGGTAAAAAACTCAAGTAAATCATCAAGAATGCAGTTCCACTCACACGTAAAAATTAGTTCGGTCATTCAGATCAGCGTGAATAAGCACTGAATCCAGCCTACCTGAATTAATTGCTCCATTTAGATACTTGTCTATAATTTGAAGTGTCAGGGGCCAATATGGTCCAGCTCAACTAACAGCTTCTTGTCTGTCATGTCCCTTAAACACTCGGTGGAAAGTTCTCCGAAGATTGGAATGTAGATATTCAGTGTCATTAACTGTGGTCACTCACTCAGTTAATCACCTGGGTAAGGTGGGCAATTCCATGGGACTTTACCTTGTGAAAATGAACACCCACCTCTTTGCACTGGGAGCATGGAGATGGGTGGGTGATGTCCAGCCTTGGGGATGAGACCCTGTGAAAACATCCTCACGTGGATTTACGTTCTCAGGGATGCTCCATTGGGGGACAAGCTGTGTGGCACACGACACAAATATCGAGGAGGTGACCTTTGTAAAAGATGTAAACAATGCCACATGTTTTCATCAAGCAAAGTGCGTTGCTGAACACGAGCTGTCTGTGAAACACCGTCTTTGGTCACCTAATTAATGAGCAAAAAACACAGCTGGTGAATCACGGAGTGATTCATCAGAGCTGTTTGCTGGGTCCACAACATCCTTTAAAAAATATTTGGCTGTGTAGCTGTTAGCTGATGATCCTGATAATCAGCAAAGTGTGTTTGTATCAACTTCAGAACAAAGCAGAGCTCTCCCACGGCTGACCCAGGCTCACTGAGGAGCCCCCACAACCCCAGCAGGCAGCTGAAATGATTTGAGAGAAGACAAATTTATGTGAACAGTTACTCTTTGAGGGACAATGAAATTCAGTCTTTTTCAGATGATCTAGTTTAAAATGGGATGGTAAATCAAATACCCTGTCCAGGACTTCAGAGGGTCTCCGGGGATGGGAGATGTGAGGGGCAGCCACGGAGCTCTCTGCAATCAGGGAGACTGTGGGACTTCCAGTGGTGGGCTTAGCACTTTTATACAATATCTCTTTAGCTCAATTCACAGAGTTCCTTTGGTACAAATTCCTGTGCTTCATGAATTTTAACAATTCAATTCTGAGCTCGCTGTAAATCAAGTAAGAAGTCAGTTGAATTTATCGTAAAAAGATAAATTAAAATGATCTCATTGCAAGGCACGTCTCTTCTACACCGTCAAGAATTCCGAAAACTGTGTTATGGTTCTCTTGCACAAGGCTTTTTATCTTGGATTTCTTTCATGTTAATATTCTGTTGCCAAGTCAATTAAGCTAGGTGATTGATTTTGCAGTTGAGATGCGTTCTCAAAGTTGGTGTTTTACAATTCACGTCAACAAACACCCCACCAATATTTCTGAGATTTGTTGACCTTTTGCCCATGTCAATAACTGATATGTAAGCTATAAAAGAGATCATTAGCAATTTTACTGATTGTATGTTCTTGATTTACTCCAAAACTGATATCAACTGGCAGTGGCTGTCTGAGAAGATTCTGATTACCCAGTAACAAAATAAAAATACAGTTTCCCATTTCAAAGCTCATAAAGTGACCAAAACCAGGAAAATCTGCCTCAGGTAAAAACTTAGAGAGGTTTCTGTGCTGATACTCGCAGAAAATCTATTCTCTAAATATTCTTTCATTATTTAAGAGGCATTTATTTATCTGATTGGAATGAAGATGCATCTCAAGGCTCTCCTGGAGCCGGGCTGGGAGAGCTGGAGGTGTCCACCTGGAGAAGAGGAGGTTCCAGGGAGAGCTCAGAGCCCCTTCCAGTGACTAAAAGGGCTCCAGGAGAGCTGGAGAAGCCCCCCATGGCTGTGGGGTTGGAAGTAGATGATCTTTAAAGTCCCTTAAAACCCAAACCTTTGTGATTCTATATTAAAACAGCCTAGAATGAGTAAAAATCCATGGATATACCTCAAAAAATGGACAGATTTTTCACAAAGCACAAAATACAGATTTTTCACACAGAAAAAAAAAAAAAATCCAGAAATTGAGGTATATAGAGTATGCATTATTGTGATTATCAGGTAGATCAGGCTGCTTACTGGAAAAAATAGGAAATTGAGGCATTAGTCACAATATATGTCACAGACTGCCACTCAACTGGCAGAAACGACAGAGATCCAACCAGGAAAATTCAAGTTTGAAGCAATAAAGGGCTCAGATTTAAGGGTTTGATTTGCACGTGGGTTTATATTCTGAGGATCATTAACTCTGCCAAACATCGCTAAAAATCTTGCACTCCAAGAATAAGGGTTATTAATCAAACACATTTAATAATGTAATCAAGCCCTTCCCGGGGTTTTACTGAGTTTTCTGCTTTCTTCCTCCACATCATGGATGGCCTGTGTTGTTCACACCTGCTACACAAACGTGTTGGGAAACACATTAAATATAGAATTATGGGATTTCCTGAGCAGGAAGGGACCCACCAGAATTACCAAGTCCCCAGGATGGGGATATCCCTTCTGGCTCCAGGGCACTGCTGGCTCATGTCCAGTTGGCCACTGACCAGGACCCCCAGGATGCCCAGCTTTTTGTATCTCCAAGGTTACCCCACCCAGGTGCAGAATCACAGTGTTTTTCCACAGCAGAATGTGACACAGATTTTACGTGTCACAATGAGTGAACGCTCTTGTTAAGCCATTCCTGGCTGCAGTTCAGGATCAGGGCACTCCAGAAACCATTCCCCACAGATGGTTTTCATGCAGCTGCCTTGTTTTAAAGAGTAAAACCCGTTGTTTCCTTGCACAGATGCAGGTTGCTCCAAGCCAGCCATCCCAAGAGCCAAGTGGGCAAATTTAACGTGCCTGGGGACCATAAAGTTGCACCACACCAGATTTTCACCCCATGATCATCCTGACACACACAGATTTTGGCTTCTCCTTTGGAGAAAAATATCTGTTTCGGGTGTTCTAAACTTAATCCCTTTTTATTCTGAGGGGGAGAGGGGGGTTAATTTGCATCGGAATTTGCTCTGTGAGTAGTTTTAACAAATTATATTATCAACAAGCTATTTAATGAAGTAGTAATGAGCTGCATAGCACAGTAGCCAGTTATCTGTGTAAATATGTCCTTTTACCTCTAAGCATTGTAGAGCTGAAGTCTGAAAGCTATTCCTGCATTTGACCAGTAGCTTGGACAAGAAAGGAAGAAGGAAGGATGTATCATTGCTCATTTATGAAATGTCTAGACTTTAACTTAATTAAAATGTGAAATTTGAAAGATGTCTAAGCAAGATCACCAACAAAGGAATAAATGCAAACAACTGCTGATGGGTGTTGGATGAAAAACCAGTAAAATTTTCCCAAAACAGAAGCTGTGTCAGGGGGCTGAAGGAAGCAGCAGAACCACCAGGTGTGGGAGCACAATAAACACTCAACCCACTCAGAGAAATCCAGGGAAATTCGTGTGGGAACTGCCTGGAAAAAGCATATGGTCTAATGAGGTGAAAAATGACAGGTTTGTCAGTTGAAAACGGAGGAAGTTCAGCTGAGGGATCCTCTTACAACAGATGTGTGGTGAGACTGGACAACAGTGACACCAATTTCAGGGCACTTGGAAGAAGTTGTTTGTTTTCCTTGAAGTCCAAATACATATTTTGGTTAAAGCAGTAGGTGATGGAACTGAGACTTGCCCCCTACTTGAAGATTTTATTTGATTCAGTAAAAGCCAGAGATTGCCTTAAAGTCCCAGGTAGGAAGTATAATATTCCCACCAATTTTGTGTCACTCATCTTAAAATTTGCTTGTATAGCATGGTTTTGTGGTCTTTTTTTTTATTCATACACATTTCATATAGCTTTTTTTTCTTGTTGAATTACTGATCTTAAAAATTTCCTTATATAGAGTGTTGAGTTTCAAAGCCTAATGTCACTGCATATTGAAAAAAAAAAAAAAATCCCTTTTCAATTTCAAACCTGCTGTCTTTCAGCAACTTTAAATGTTTTATTCTTTGCCTATTATAAGACTGGAAGAAAAGCAGATTTTGAATGCCTTCTGTACACCACTTTTTATTTTGTAGACATTTGTTATGTGCCCTCTTACTTTTCCGATGCAACCAGTTAAAAGTGTTGCCTTTTCTGTTCCATGTGTTGTTTTTTCTCGTACTTTTAAATCGTTTCTCAGTGGCCTCAAAACTTTCTTTGTTCAGTGGTGCATTTTACCACAGCAGTGACCAAGACTAAAGAGAAAGCTCTAATATTTATTTGTTATCCTTACAATACTTTCTACATTCTTTATGCAGCATTCTCTTGGAACTTTCCTTCTGAATTTTTTTTTAATTTTGTTTTTGCCTCCGTTTTCACCAGAACTTGGTATTCAGCTGAAGCTTTTCTTAAGCAGCCCTTGTTGGTGGATAAGTTTCTTTCACAAGGTGTCTTGGTGAGAGGAAATAGATCTTCCTGATTGCTTCGGGGTTTTATGGCAATATTGAGCAGAGGGGTTGGGCTCCTTCCAACCCACACACGGACTGAAATACGTAATGAACGGGGCTTTTAAGAAGATATGTGTTTCTACGGTGTAAAAGTCACTTCTGTTGTCAATAGCCATTATAAACTTCTTTTGTAGGTGGGTAAATCTGTCTTACCCTAATTAGTGCCTTTCTTAAGGATTAGTTTAGTTTGTTTTTTGCTCTTTTTTTAAGTTGGTGGAAAGAAATTAATGTTCCAAAGAGGCAGGAGTTGCTGTTTGATTGCAAAAGAGATTAAATTTGTTCACGTTCCGCATTAAAAAGATAGCATATGGAGATGTTTTAAAGTTTCTCTTTGTATTTGAATAATAAAAAGTACTGAATGAAAGGGGTTCAGCCTAAATTCAATAATAGTCACCCTATTGTAACATCTACAGAATACCTTCCTGCTTTTATAACAAAAATATTATAATAATCTGTATGAGGGAGGACTGAATCCCAAGGAAGAGCTGATGAACCACAGTAGAGAGGTGCATGGTTAGAGGAAGGACACATGAAAACTTTGGTCAGACAAAGCATCTCTTTTCCCTTTTTTCCACTTTTTGTGCCCATTTAGGAGGACACAGCAACTTGTAAGTCAATATCAGCCACTGTGATGGTTTAGGATCAACACAGCCACACAAAGAAGAACTTCTTTTTAAAAGGAGAGCTGCTTTCAGTCTTTGTGTCACCATCAGGTTTCTTACAGATACTCCAGCACATTCCTGTGAGGAAGATAATGAAGATAAATAAAATCTTGAAATGAAATCTGATCATTTAATGAGACAACACTTAGAATTTTTGTCACACAGGGGTGTGGTCTGATCCATCTGTGTAGGAAGCAACTCCTAGGGAAAGGGAAAAAAAGAGTTTTTGTAATCCAGATTTTTTTTTGGTATTATTGTTCTGCTCCTGCAAGAACTACTGTGCTCAGACATCTCTATGTGTAGGTGTGTCAGGGGTGCAGGACCAAATATTGGATTTGTGTTTGGAACTTGGGCTGGCACATGACTGTGCCGTTCCCTATTACTATGTAAAATATTAGCATTGCTTGTTAAGCTAGCTGAAAATTTTATGAGTGACTATTGTTTGGAAACTCAACAATTCGCACAGCAATTTTTCTGAAAAATAAAAAGAAAATAAATTTAGTGATCAGGGCTTGATTTTATACCACAGACCTAATGAGAAGTTTGAAGAAGCCAAAGAACATTTCAGAAGGAAATCCAAGGGTGCATTCAGTAGTCTAGCTACTCTTTTGAAGTTATAAGCAGTATTTTTTTATGTGGATACACTTTTGATATCAAGCATTATACAGAGGGAGAGAAGGATATTGCATCAGACTCATTACCTGTGTAAGCAAAACTTGAAAAATCAGTACTAGGGCTGGAAGCTCAATATAATGATATAATGGTCTAATGGCAGAAACCAGTCTGAATTACAAATGAAACCCTTTGTATTCATAAAATGTCTCAAGCAAAGCCCACGGTGCTCTCACATTTCCGTATGAATACCCAGGATATTCATGCAGTTTGCATTTATTCTGCTGCCTTAAATAACATACAATTATTTCTGTAGGTCATCTGGCTGAGTGTTTTAGTTTAAGTCAGGAGTGTATTTTTGAAGAAAATCTCTTGATCATCTCTACTTACTGCGTTTTGCTTCGTGTGACAGCAAGCTGAGAGCAGAAGAACTGGATGCCTTTGAGATTAAAATAATCTAAAAGAAAATTGTCCACCAGCCTAAAATTCCTAGGATTTGACATACTAGGAATTGACTTAAAACATTCCAGTGGGTAAAAGGAAATTCAGTCCATCCAGACATTCTAGAATTTGTACAAAGAAAACATCCCTGAGACATGTGCAGACGTTGTATCCTCAGCTCTAAGGGTTTCATTTTGCAGCAATAATTCTGTCAGGCCATGCTTCTTACAAATGTAGAAATAACCCTTTTTTCTCTCAAAGTGCATTGAAAACAATTAATAGATCTTGTTTATCTTTCTTTCCTTATCGTGTGCTAAGTGTCTGATGTCACAGGATGCACGCGGCTTTCTGTCAGTCATGCTTTGATTTGACAGATTTTTTAATCTTCTGGTGTGATTTTCTGATCTGCCAAAAATAATGATGCCCATCTTCACTGAAAATCTATCCCTATCAGATGTCCTTTTGAATCAGCCCACCAGGATTGCCAGGAGTGCAAAAATTAACTGCAACAAGGGGTTTTCAGTGGGATCAGGTCACAGGATGTGGCCAGTGCTTGGTCCTGGGGAAGTGAGAAGACAGGATCATGCAGAGGGACAAGAACAGCATTAACTTTGTGCCCCTGGATCCCTGGAAGTGTCCAGAGCCAGGCTGGATGGGACTTGGAGCAACCTAGGATGGTGGAAGGTGGAACCCCATGGCAGGGGTTTGGAATTCAATGGTCTTTAAGGTCCCTTCCAAGCCAAACCATTCTGGGATTCTATAAAAAGGGGAACTACCAGCTCTACATTTCCAGTAAATTTGATTCAGGAATTCCATTCAGGAACTGCCCTGCTACAACAAAATATTAGCAGTGAATCGATGTTCCTTGGTCCAGATGTGTATACGTTGCGCCATAAAAGACTCTTTAAATTGTTATTTACCTGCAAATAATGGGTAAGCTTTGTAATCTTGTCAGATTTCAGGTGGCATCTGTCTCTGAAAATGTGTTCTGTGTGATCATTTCATGTTCCTAGCAGAGCTGTTTATGCACTCAGTCATTACTCTCATGTAGTTTTTACAGTTTACTTAAAAACAACATCCTTTTCCACACCAGCAGTAGTCATTGTTAGAGAAAAATTAATCTGCTTCCTTCTCATCCAATTTTCTTTGTCAGCCACACCTAATATTCAAGGGAGCTTCAGAATAACACTGCAGAAGGCATACACCAAAATTAGGAAGAGAGTGTGAGGTGAAAAGAGCCAGAAAGTCATTGGTGAAGTGGTGGAACTGCTCCTTCTTTTGTAGGGAGACAGGTGTGGTTTTCCTTGTCACATTGAAAAACCACAGTTGTAGATTAAATATAAGAATACTCATCAACAATAAAACATGCATATATTTACGAAGAGCTAAGAGTCTGAATTTGAAAATTTTCAGCAAAGAGTAGAAATTACCTCGGTGTAGCACATAGATGTGCGCTTATGTAAGTCCCACAGACAACTTTTTTTGATTATTTAAGTGAGATTTTTGTAGATTGTCCATAAATTATGACACTTCACCCTGTGTATATTAAATAAAGACAAGTGAAAAAAATATAATCATCTGGCTTTGTCATTTTAGAGAATCCATCACTGTATCTTCCAGGACTTGTTTGTCTAATGACATTTTTAAAAACGTGTGCTATGGCCATACTCTTGTAAAAACAATGTAGCCCTACTCTCCTTCTATTCTGAAATGCATAAAAAACTGCATTTTGAAGTGATACACTTATTTGAAGTGATACACTTATTTGGGGATGTATGAAGGAAAATAATGCTAATTTACTGGTTTGTGTTCAAACTCATTGTGAAAATAAATGTACTTATTGCCACATGCCCACCCACACTCTCATAGCAAATCATCCAGTCACTCTAACTTACTCCTGAATTTGAGATTTTTGGAGTATTGCTTGTAATGAAAAATGATTCACCAGCTGATTCACTTTTTAATAAGATTTTTTTCCCCCTCAACTACAGTTTAAATGATTTGTCAAATGCTTGTTATATAAATAGCCAATTATTTTAATAAGGTTCATTGGAAACGCTAGGAATAGTTGCCCTGAAGATGCACTTCTACAGTGTAAAATTAAATGGCAAGTTACTTAATGGGACGAAGGTTTTCATGCCAGTATTCATTAAAAGTAATTAAAAATGAAAAATCTGGTTCAATACATATTAAAACTTTTAAAGTACCAACTCCTTTAAAACTAATAAGGAACGTCCTGGCTAGGCTATTGCAAAATTCCATTAGATTAAAATTACCTCAGATGAAAAGCCATTAAATAGGCATTTAAACAGGTAAATAGAAGATTAGGAAATACTGACTAGTCCAGTGTTGGAAGTATGACTCCGCAGAGAAAATTATAATAACTTTTCAGTGGCTATAAGGAAAAGATAAGTATTTTGCAAAGCACAGAATAGGTTCCTATGCAGAGTATAAATTCACTGCGTGATCTGTTTTCTGAGAGCTTTCAAAAAGGAAATAGGGATGAAAACATATCTAAAAATACAAAAAAACCCCTTTTGAACACCACAAGATTTAAAACTATTCTGGCAAAACTTCTTGTAGAGCCCTATCTTATTTTAAATCCTTTGATGTAAACTATTTAAAGTGAAAAAGTATTCTGCAAAATATTAATTGTGTCTTTTTATTGATTTTTTTTTTCATTTTTTTATTTTTCTAGTGGGTGTACATTTAATCTTAGCATTCTGTGTTTATAGTTACTACTCTATGGAAATGGAGTCACTCCAAAACTTACATAATTTTAGATTTTTCTTTAAGTGAGGGCAGCCTAGGGGAAGGACCACTGTGGAACGCAAAAAAAGTTAGGAAAATGCTATACATAATAAATCCATTTTAAACTGGATTTATAAATAGATGCCACGACTCATTCACTTGTACTATATCAGAATAATGTTGAACAGAAGTGCAAATTATGTATGGAAAAGATAGCAAATTAACTGTTGGAGAGAGAAATTAGTCATCATAAAAAATGCTGGCTTGTCTAAATTAAACATTTTACTTACCACACTAAATTTAAGAAGGTATCAATTAAAATAAAACTTTAAAATAGTCTTTACTTTTCAGTTTATCAGAGCCTGGATTTTTATAAATCAAAGTGAAGGGAATCATACTACATGTTCCAATTTTTCTTGAAACAAGTTGACCTAGATATATTTTAGAACCCATAGGATGGGAAACCACTCTGGATTGTTACCAGGTGGCCTGAAATACTTTCTTGGCATTTTTAAGGCTAGTTATGGAAGTATATTTAAAAATCTGTAAATTAGAATTTCTAAAGAAGCCTAAGAGGAGATAAAATTGCTTTGAAAAAAGAACGTAAGAATCCTTGGGAAGCAGTTTCTGAAGTAATTCCAGATAGGAGCAATGGAATTTTGCCCAAAATTGGGGTTTTTTTATGTGTATAGTTGTTAAAGTATAATACTGCTTACAAGAGTGTCTCAAACCATCAAGCAGGACAATGTGACTTATATCCAGAAATTATTTTTATTTTGCTGGCTTTCTCATTTAGAAGGCTTGTTTTGAGTTTAGAACACAGCTTTAGTACTCTCTGATCTGACTTACTTCCTCCCAAAAGAGTCACAGAATGGTTTGGTTTGAGAGGGACCTTAAATCCCATCCCATCCCATCCCATCCCATCCCATCCCATCCCATCCCATCCCATCCCATCCCATCNCCCACTGTCCCAGGCTGCTCCAGCCCCAGTGTCCAGCCTGGCCTTGGGCACTGCCAGGGATCCAGGGGCAGCCCCAGCTGCTCTGGGCACCCTGGGCCAGGGCCTGCCCACCCTGCCAGGGAACAATTCCCAATTCCCAAGATCCCACCCAGCCCTGCCCTCTGGCCCTGGGATCCATTCCCTGGCTCCTGGCCCTCCATCCCCTGTCCATGGTCTCTCTCCATGTTTCCTGCAGCTCCTTCAGGCCCTGCAAGGCCACCCTGAGCTCACCCCAAAGCTTCTCCTCTCCAGCTGAACAAGCCCAGCTCTCCCAGCCTTTCCTCCCAGCAGAGCTGCTCCATCCTCTGCTCATCCTGGAGCCTCCTCTGGCCTGGCTCCAGCAGCTCCAGCTCCTTCCTGTGCTGGGAGCCCCAGGGCTGGAGAATAATATTGTGTAAAATATTCTTGCGGAATGTTTCACCAAGGGTTCTGGCAGCCCTGTGGTGGATTATCCTGGAGAACGTTTACCACAGCATCCTGTACCAAATACTCACAGGAGGAGGATAACATTATTTATAATTACAAGAGCAGGGGTAAAATAATTTTTAGCCTCTAAGGGTGGTGAGCAAGGGGTTTGAACTTTTTTTGTCTCAGGTGTAAAACTGTTTTATTTTCTTTTTAGAGATCAGATGATAAGGATATCTGAACAGTGAATCCCTTCAGCATGACATAACGCTTGAAGTTTCCTGCAGGTTTTTTTTTGGCACAGTGTTTTTAGAGCCTTCTGTGGTCAGGAAACTGGCCTTGAAAAAGCAATCAAACCACTGAATTCTAACAGATGCCTGTCCTGTGTTGAATGTCAATAAATCCAGTTCAGAATTAATAACATGTTCTAAATTCCTGTATTTCATGGGAATATGCCCCAGTTCTTTTTAAATGTTTCACGCCAGTGTTGAGCCAGTCATGTACTAGTGCTTGTTTTTGTGTAATCCTAATTAAATCAAGGATCAGTTATAGCTGAAGTTACAGCTTATTTGTTTACATGAATTACAGACAAACACTGATTCAGAAACATGTTAAAGGCTTTCTTAAACCTCTAATTATCAAAATTAATTATCATTGTGGGAATTACTTATATTTTCTGTACCTTTTAGTAAAAAATTGAAGGTTATCCACCTGTGTTTTTTCTGATGCTTTTTCTGTTTAAACACATTTATTTACTCATTTATTCATTAGCTCTTTAGGAAAAAGAAACAAACCAACAAGTTAACCTAGTTTAGGTTAACAGTTTAGGATGGTTTTAATAAACCATATGAATATGAGGAAGAATGCTTTGAGTTTTGGGGGTTTTTTTGGTAAATATTTTAACAAAAGTGTCCTAGTCTTAAAGAAAATGTGTCTTTCTATAGGTCAATTGCTGTGATCTTTCACATTTTATCATATCACTGAGTAGCTCACTGTTAAGACAGTCATATTAAGTTTTAGTTTCTTATGAATCAGATGATACACCAAATAAAACCAGTATAATTGTATTCTTTTCAATTGACCTTTGCCATTCAGTGTTTCATAAAAATATTTGGTGCTTGAATAACTCAGTGCCAATAATAAAAAAGAGTATGAAAGCTCACTTTCATGATATTAGGAAATAAATAATGATAAGTTTGACTATCTGAAAGCTCAAGCTTAAACAATAACAGGATATTACAAAGTTCTGCAAGCAAAATCATACTTTTAAAAAATGTTACTGATATAGTATTTACTTGTGGAATTAAATAATTCAGGATCAATATACAATAAAGAAAAAATACCTAGAATTCATTCTAAAAGTCTGTCAAGAATCATCAAGCAATTACAAGAACAGCTCAGACTAAACCCCAAATTATTCATCCCATATTACCTGTTTGCCCACATTACACCATACCAATTTCCAAAAGTAAAGAGATTTGAACACATTGTTGTCACTCAATTACAACTTTTATTTTGAAGTAGAACCAGGTAGGGAAGTTTTTTCCAATTTTCTTTAAAAATATTTAAATTTTGGGGCACAGGAGGGAGTGTCAAGTTTCTCAGATTGTGGGTTGATCTTTATCCAGAGTATGACTGCAGGTCTTCACAAAAGAGCCACTTATGAAACGGGGTTTTGTTCCTAAATTGTACAAAATTGTATCCTAAATTGACTTTGTTATGGGAAAAAAAATATTTGCAATGTTAGTAAAGGATAACTGGATTGTGTTTAATCAATTCTAATAAAGGCCATGTTGGCTTCCAGTAAAGACTCTTGAACATAAATGCTGCATGTGTGATGGTCCAGCCACTTTATCACAAGAGAAAACTGATTTAAAACACAACTTAGGGTTGAGGTGAGCAGGCTGAGCGCGATCCAGAAGCCAAAATGAGGACAAAATCAAAGGATAAGGAAAGCATGTTCTGGTTGGCAGGAGGGGGCTTCAGGATGCCTGCATGGCAAAAGGCAGTCCTGGATGAGAAACAAGGGTTCAGGTGGCAGGAACTGGGAATTTGGGCTGTGTAAAGAACAAGCAGGCAGGGGACAGGAACAAGACTGGTGCGAGCTCACAGCCAAAACACAAGATGTGTTGGCAAAAAAAAAATTGCAGCTAAATCGAGGTTATTGGTCCCTTCTTCAGAAAAAGTCAGATTTGTACCCAGTAGCTTGCTGAAGGACTCAAATGGCAAAGAGTTAAATTTTTTATTATTACAGTTATATAATTTATATACCCATTTCATGGGGGGGGGGGGAAATTTTTCAGGAAAATACTAAATAAAACAAATATAGCATGACTATATTTAACAGGTGAAGGCCAAAATGAGGGCTGCATATTTTTAATTACATTACATTTAAAAGTACTAGCTTTTATTCATTCCTTATTAAATATTTAGAGGATTAAATAAGTATATACACATATATATATATAAAATCCATCAAAGGATGAGAAAAACATAGGAATCTGTCCCTTTGATGGTTCTCCAAGTCACCAAGTTCTCTGTTACTTTTCTAGTTTCTGACAGTGTAGTTTTGTTCCAGAGTGCACCACAACAGTGCTTCAAGCAGAAGTGTGCTTAATAATTTTGTGGTTATGGACTGATCTTCGGAAACAGAAAATTTAAATTTAATCATCTGCAGGATAAAAAGAAACCTTAGCATAGCCTTTACTTCCTAATCAACTCTCTCAGCCCTTCAAGATATTTCATCCAAGGGACAATTTATTTTCAGAAAATAGTCAGTTCCCTTGTTTGTGCATCACCTTCAATTCCAGAATCCCTCTTCAACAGAGAAATCTTGGGAGGTTGGACATGGGGGTGGGGATTTAGGTATTTTGGGGTGGGTTTTTTTGGGTTTTCCATTTGGTTTGGGTTGGGGGTTTTGTGTTCTTGTTTGCTTTTTTTTGTTTGTTGAATTTTGGTCTTTGTAGTTCCTCTAGGTTTTCTTATTTAGTTTTCTTTTTCATTGTTTGTTTGTTGTTTTTTTTTACCTAACCGGGACACTATCTCGAAACCCAGATGTTTCCTCTGCCTCTTGATGAGTCCTTTTCACTCAGTGTTTATCAGTTTTACCAGACCCATCTGTGAGCAACTCTGACTTCTCTGGCAGCCCCCAGCTCTCTGTGTTTTATTTGGTGCA
>VZTX01010639.1:13795-81400 GCA_013400915.1 Pardalotus punctatus | reverse complement strand
ATTTATTTTCAGAAAATAGTCAGTTCCCTTGTTTGTGCATCACCTTCAATTCCAGAATCCCTCTTCAACAGAGAAATCTTGGGAGGTTGGACATGGGGGTGGGGATTTAGGTATTTTGGGGTGGGTTTTTTTGGGTTTTCCATTTGGTTTGGGTTGGGGGTTTTGTGTTCTTGTTTGCTTTTTTTTGTTTGTTGAATTTTGGTCTTTGTAGTTCCTCTAGGTTTTCTTATTTAGTTTTCTTTTTCATTGTTTGTTTGTTGTTTTTTTTTACCTAACCGGGACACTATCTCGAAACCCAGATGTTTCCTCTGCCTCTTGATGAGTCCTTTTCACTCAGTGTTTATCAGTTTTACCAGACCCATCTGTGAGCAACTCTGACTTCTCTGGCAGCCCCCAGCTCTCTGTGTTTTATTTGGTGCAAAGCATAAGAATCTGCCTCGACACCAAGACCTAACCCTACTTGAAAAGCCATGAGGAACCTGCAGTGATTTTACTGTGTATTTTTAATTTACATTTGAAAAACCCCTCTGTCCTTCTTATATAGGTTGGTTATATGGTCAGTGAAGAATTAAAATGATAACAGAGAGAGCTTTTCTCAATGAGCCTTTATTGCCTTTAGGAGCAACTACTCCAGAAACTCTGGCTTTTTAAAATTTCTGATGAAATTTACTTCTTGCAATGATGATATAACAAAGTTTAAAAGAAGATATATGGGTTTTTTCAGAAAAAAAGAAACACACCAGCTGGTGTAAAGTGTAGTATTATAATTAGCACATCTAGGAATTTGAATATAATCTCACCACAATTTGAAGGAACCACCTTTAATTAAATGTTCTACCTCTGCACATTCAATCAAATGAAATAATAACAGGGAAATATATAATTGTGTAGAAATTATTACTTAACACCTTAAAGAATGTTCTTTGTTCTTTAACGCAGTTCAGTTGATTTTCTTTTCAACTAAACACGTCAGATATGATGCAATGAACCATCTTTCCTCACCCACCAAATATGACATATTTGTTTGAACTTTTGGGGCTCAAGGTTCTGAAAAAAATCATTGTAGGAGCCAAGTAACAAAGATAATAATTAAAAACTTCCATCTTTCTGCTCTGGTCGCTGCTGAGTGTTCCATGGGGATGGAATATGAGGATTGTTTTAAAAGTGTGTCATACCTCAAACTCAGTTTATTTTCTCCATCACCACATAGAAAATATGAAATATTCTGGAAAGCTGTGCATTTTCTCCTACATATTTCAACAGGAATGGCAAACTAGGGGGAAAAAAAAATCTTTATGAGATATTATCTTTACACAGAAAAGCTTTTAAGAGGATAAATTACCACCTGCATCTCACCAAGTGAGAGATAGTTCATATGTTCATTTAATGTTTTTTAGTTCACAGTGACCTTGATTTTTTTCCCCAACAAATGTGTTAGCCTGTATTAAAATGATGAATAACCTGATAAAAATGTAAGGTTAATGGGCTTTGCTTAAAAAGGCAAAGAGGGAGCTGAAGAATCTTGTTAAATTTTATAAATACATATAAAGAATTTAATTTAGAACTGAGCAGGTCTGTTCTTTGGTCATTTCCCTTGGCAGGTTTTATTTCTTGCACTCTAAGCTGTTGCTCCTCTTCTTCATCTTTAATAGAAAAATATTCCACTAACTCTAAATTTTTATTATTCCAGTGTGTGATATCTTTATAAGTGAAAACTAGTAAAACATCAGGGGTTAAAAAGAAGCTCAGATATCCTTTCCCATCATTAATTTTAGTATAAAAATCTGAAGTTTTTCTGCTTGAAACAGTTGAAACTATCCTTCACATTTATCTGAAGGTCTGTTTCTGCATTTCTGTTCACAACAATGGGAAGATTATCCTATCCACTGTATTAAAACACTCATTTTTTGAACACAGATTCCTGGAAAATGAAAAAACAGAAAAGTTGAAAGTACATAAGTTACATAGTCAAACTACCAAATATCTGGCAGCTTCATTGACAGAACTGAATTATGCTTCTTCTTCTCCACAAAGCCATCTTGCACAAGATTTAGCCATTTTTGTAGCATTTTCTTCAATTTGTGTATGCCAGCACAAAGCATATTTGCATTTTGGGGGCAGAAGCAGATTCTTCCACAGCAAGGAGCATGATTTCAGTTCATAGGGCACTTTGTCCAACAGGGATTTTCCATATTATCTTCCATATTATCTACCTTATTTAACACATCCTCCACCCTGTTTCAAATATTTAACTGCATTGCTGCAGCCCTTTGAGAAAACGACGTATAAAACCCATACAATATTTCTACTCCACGCAGAATAAATATAAATGTGGAGAGGGAGAATTTTAATTACGATGCATCAATGTCCTCCCTCCGCCTATTTATGGTGACTGAAAAATTCTGCATCGCATTTGAGAAAAGGAATCTGATATCACGTTCTATGGTTACTATGTTGGAAAACACAGGGGAATTTTATTATTGCAGTGTTTGATAAAGTGTGCTGGAAAAGGGGAACTCAAGTGAAATTACCCACCTTTTCTGTCTTTTGAACGTAATGAAATTTGCTGGTTTCTTGATTGAGTTATTAGTTTCAATTTTCCCACTGACTCATGCACAGGAAGGGAATTTTTTAGATGGTTAAACAACCTTGTCAATTAGATGTTTAATGAATTAAGATGAACTGAGATACATCCTTAACTGGCATCTGTTGATAAAGAAGTAGCTACATTGCTTGAAGTTCCAAGAATCACTACTGATTACTCCATTAGAGCTATTTCAATTTGTTTTTTTAAGGCCAAACTGTGACTTTTGGCCCTGATGTCCTCTGGAAGTTACAGTGAGCAAAACTTTAAATTATATTGAATGATGGTATATAATAAAATTTATTATTTTCGTTGTTTTTTTCTTTTTTTTTTTTGGTTTTTTTTTTTGTTTTTTTTAGTATTTTTGTGCTTATTGCTTTTACCATTTCTCTGCTAATCCTGGCATCATCTTGTATGATTCCTACAGATGTGAATGAATGTGAAGCTGAACCCTGCAAGAATGGTGGAATCTGTACAGACCTTGTTGCCAACTACTCCTGTGAATGTCCGGGTGAATTTATGGGAAGGAACTGCCAACAGAGTAAGTACAGTATGGTTTTAAAACTTCATTTTTTAACAAAATGAAATATAAGGTTTTATTTTTACAGGAAAAAGGAAAGCTTTAATATACTGTGGCAATACTCTGCAAATAGAGAATACTCAAAATAGTCATCTTGTTCCTTTCAAAGTGGAGGGAGTTTCAGAGATCAAATCCATCATGAATCTAAGCATCTGATATGATGGCAACATTTGCAAAATGCAAAATCGTTACCTAGAGTTGAACAAGAATTCAAATAGCATAAACTAGAAAAATACAAAAAATTTATTCTGGCTGGGGTTTCATCTCACCAACTATCCTGTCTTCAACAGTAATTGTTAACACATATCAACAAGTGTAGAAGCAGGGCAAAAATAGATGTTATTTGCTCTGACATGTGTCTAGCTGCTGAAATTTGGACCACTGGTTTGTGGGGAAGTTGCTAATGGAATTAATACTCATTAATGGATCTGTCCTGGGAAAAATCTCCCATGATTTTGCAGTTACACTGACTATGAATGCACCATAAAAGTCTGATTCTGAAAGTTGAATACTAAATAAATGAAACCCTAACAAAGCTGAAAAATATTATTCCTTTTCCTACATTCACATTGTGGATTTATGGGGAGAATGGAGAGAAAAACAGGATGGACCAATAACCACAAATACTTTTTCACTGAAGAAGCCTCAGTGAATTCCTAGATTTATATATCACAGAAAAAAATATTTGAGGCACCCAACATCACGTGTATGTAGTTCTAGAGAGAAATAAAACATTAAGATTTGCTTTGAGGGATTCAGGAGTCTCTCTGGCTACCTGAAATAATTTTTTTTTATTTTTAAAATCCCTATCTATTAAAGTGTTTTTCAAAATTTGCTGGTGAAGCAATTCATGCATTTCCTTATTAGGTGCAATTGAATTGCCATTTGGAATTCTACCAGGAATCTCATCCATCTCTTCAGTTTATCCTTCTGTATTTTGGCTGCATCAGGAGCACTGCTCAGATAATAGATCACATAAACCCAATCTCCTGTTTTGCTGGAAATGGGGTACTCAGAGCTATTACTTAAGTGATCACTGCATTTTCTGAAGCATCATCTGTTATTTTATATTCCTTTTTTTTAATACATCTATAAGTAGCAATATGCAAAAAAAATAAACAATTGTGTGTGAAGCTGTGTGTCTTATGTACTAAACTGAATTAAGTTTTATATATGTGCATATAGAGGCACAGACATACATATTTCTGTTTCTGACAGCAGGAAATAGATACGTACAAAAAGTAGAAATTTTCCAGTTTACTGAAATACTGAAGGAATTCTGCTGTTGAATTGCTAAATATGGTACCTACAGTCTGTCTTTATGGATCTTATTCTGGGGGATTCATACTGACGTAAATTTAAATATATATAGCTTACCATGACTATAATTCTGCACTACACCATTTTCTATAGCTGGTAGAGTCAATGCCCTTTTTTTTTTTTCCCCCATCAGAAGTTTGGTTATGTCATCATACTTAATTACGTAATTACAAGTACTTATTACACATTCTAATTACACCATCAAAGTTTTACACATATTTACAGTAATCATATCATTAAATACTGTTATGCTAATTATGTAAATTACTGACTGCTGTCTCAGAATTACCTCACAAAGCTCAAAGATTCCCGAGTCACATCATGGAATATGTAAAATATCCTAGATCTAGAATAAAAAAATGCAAAAGTGCATCATGAAAGCTGCTTTTCTAGGATGAATGCATTTCTGGATGTATAGATCCTATAGTTTGTCATAGCCCAGATACCACTGCTTTACAATAATTACTTGTCATGTTACTCACCAGCCTTCTGTACTCTGTGCCAGACTGTTTTTCCTAGTACTTCATCTATTGTTTTCCCTCTTCTTTAATTCCACCATTAAATTTCACCATAATTAATTCCCCATAAGTAATCTCCTAAATAATTCCCCTCCATTTTGTCTCACGTGTAGCACTTTCCAGGTGTGGCACAACTGCTGTGTACACCCAAGTCCTGGAGGAAAGGGTTGAAACTGACTGCAGAAATAATTAAAAAATGAGCTTGCAACCATATTTGGACCACCTTGACCATCCCCTGAGTCTGTTTCTGACATGGATGAGATTTGAGTTATGTTCAGTCTTTCTTTCTTTCTTTCCTTCTTCCTTTCTTCCTTTCTTTCTTTCTTTCTTTCTTTCTTTCTTTCTTTCTTTCTTTCTTTCTTTCTTTCTTTCTTTCTTTCTTTCTTTCTTTCTTTCTTTCTTTCTTTCTTTCTTTCTTTCTTTCTTTTTCTTCCTTTCTCCCTTTCTTTCTCTCTCTCTCTTTCTCTCTCTTATTAGCCACGACTGCTTTTAGCAATTCAGACATAAATGGTATTTAAACCAGCTGCTTCTCATTTCTGGAAAGCACAGGATGAGCTAAAATCACAGTAAAGTGGAGTGTGAGAGCCCTGATGGCCTCAAAACATATTCAGCCATTCCGGAATGAGCTTATCTGCCTGTTAAGAGACACTTCAACAAACATCTGGTATTTACAGAATCTGCCTGCAGATGTTTAGCAAACACAGAATGGGAAGAGAGCACCTTTCCCCATCTTCTGAATGCAAAATTTAAACTATATTAATTCCACATTACTTCCCAGATTTCTTATGGCCTCAGCATTTCCTTGATGCAGCTGCATCTCCTTCTGTTCTCGCTCTCTGAACCGATTTCTTGCTCTTGTGCTGAATTCAAGCTATCAATTATGACTACATCCATTACATCTTTCCTTAGTCCTGGAGTCTCCATAAACAAAGTACTGCATCCAAGACAGATTCTCCTGGGGTTGGAGGGCTGTTGTTTTTTTCACTCTGTGGATCACAACATTCTCTTGCAACATCAGGGAGGCACTTTCATCATTGTCAGGCTGTTTGCATTATTCAGTTCAAATCTGTATTGTTAAAAATCTCCTGTGAGAAACTCGGGTAGTAAATTGCAGTAATGTGTGAGCAGTTCCACAGGTGATTTCCAACCACTTTTCCTTTTCTTTTAATGTTTCTAATCAAACAGATGGTACCATCCAGTGGACACCTTACCATTCCACCACGGTGCATTTTGGAGCTGTGTTTTGCTAATTGCCTGGAGCTGCTGCCATTAAAGCATATGGCAAATTTCCTTGTGCTTTTTCTTTAAAGATCTAGAGCAGAATAGTCACTGCAAATATTTTTTTTACATATGCTATGGCCCCTTCACCTCTTTTTCTGTGGATTCAACATGCCCATATGTAGGAGAACTGCATTCAGAGCAAGTGTACCGATTTATTTGTCTAGTATGTCAGAAATCCTGCTAGGCAGTGTACCTCTGCCTTATTTTCATTGATTTCCTCTGGTTTTATAATTTAATACACTATTGTGTTTATATCACCCCTGGTTGCCTCCTGCCTTCCTCTCTGTGGAAATCAAAGTGGCATTTTCTTTCCATTTACATGAAAATGCCCATTCTTCCAATGTATTTTTTACTTAAAAATTTTCTAAAATCTTACAGATCTGGGCATAAAGATCTGTTTGAGCCTTCTGCTTGCATGCGGGTTTATACTCCCAGGCTAGATGGTTTCATCCAAAACAGGTGCTTGTCCTTTGAACTTCTCTTTTTGATGCTCACAGCCTTGGGTGAATTTTGGATATCTGTGTCTCACAGATCCAGCTCTGACCATCCCTGGCTCAGCAGGGTTCCAGGTTCATAAAGCCTCCATGCTAAGGTTCAGAAAAACCCTACTCAGAGCAGACATAAAGCCATAAATAGTGCACAGACAAAACAAAACAATTCATGAAACATTAAAAAGCTGTGGTTTCAGGGGAAAGGCTTATGTCTGAGTAAAATCTGTCTTCCAGGAAGTCACTGTTTTCATAATATGGATAAGAATCAGAATTCCATCACTTTCTTAAACCTGTTAACCTGGTTAGGAGCTTTCTGGTGAACTCAGCAATGGAATAGCGCTGTTAAATTAAAACTGTTAAGAACTGGATTGCGGCTGCATGGTAGAGGAGATGCCATTGCACATTTATTTATTTATTATTTCCAGATTAACTGCTGGGGAACCTTGCTTTCAAGGCATCAGATTCTTTATGCAGCTCCAGGTGTCAATGTTTTGTCTTAAAGATTGTAGTGAGCCACTGTAAAACCCTTCACCCACCAGGAAACAACACAGGCTCGAGTTCCCTAAACTATTCATTACTATTAAAATCTCTTTGAATGAGGTTTAAGAGGGCCTAGCTCAAAATATCTTGACTAGTTCTGTGAATAATGCAGTATGAAATTTGGGTTTAAGCATATTCTTGATTGTTTTGAATGTCTTCAAACAAAATTGTTTCATGATCTCAAATACTGGTGTTAAAGATAGAAATCATTGTAATACAAAGCTGGACAAATATATTAATAAAGGACTGACAAGAGGAAAAAAAAGGGAGTTAACTAATAAAGTAGATCAGTGCTTTGATCCAATGAACTTCACAGCCACACAGATACTGGGCTGGTGTAAAAGAATGGGAGGGGAAAGAGCCTGGGCATGAAATCAAGGCTTAACACCAGTTAAAAATGTTAATCAAACTGGGGTCTAATCAAAAAAGTAGAAACTCTTCTTTAATTCATTTTTAAGACAAAGAGAGGAGTTTATTTCTATTTTAATATTTTTCTTGCTGTGTTTCAGTTCAGAGATCATAAAATTTAAAAGCCGGAGTTGTCGGCTTGTTCACCGAGGATACAATACAGAAAAATTCAGTAAATATATACATTCCTGCTGGTCATTATTTAGATGGCAAACTCAGGATATCCATGGAAAAATTAAGGAGGTTTTACAGATATGCATATATGTGTGTGCATGTGTAGATATATGTATACAAAATTATTAATCACAGAGAATTAATTTTAATGTCCTCAGGGTAATTAATTTATCACTCACGTTATCCTTGTGGATTTATGAAATTATGTGTGGTTAATCTCAGACAAAGGAAAGAATGGAAACGATTTTGTGCCTAAAGAATTTTATCCATTTAATATCAAGTTAATAGTAATATTGGATGTGTGAGCTCCATGGATTACAGAAATATCTCAGAGCAGAAACATACCAGAAATACACTTTGAAAGTGCAGGAGGGAAAATTTTTACATGTCAAATGTGGCTTTAGGTCGTGTAATTCAACTCAACCTCAGTAATTTGCCCTTTTTTGAACACACTATAAGAATAGAAGCAAAAATTATTTCAAAAGTTGAATTGCCGCTGAAAGAGAGGCTAACATCAGTAATAAGAAATCTCCTTTATACACATTTTTAACTATTTCAGCTGATCTTGAATGGAATACAATTTCTATATTTGCATTGGACAAAACCCATCCTGAATCTCTTTCTGAAAATGATGAGTTTTGCTGAATCCGCACCACTCTGTGGATATTGTCTGGAAGGCATTTCTGCGTACAGCATCGGCATGAAAGTGCAAAGAGGCAGAAAATGTTATAGAAATGACAGAACACATTGTTAACATTGAAATGTTCTCCCAGGCATTTCAATGACCTAGTGAGAAATATTAATCAAACTCTAACATTTCTAACACCGAGTCTTCAAACAAAGAGCGCCCTGGTCCTTCCACTGGAGACTTTCTCCGTCCAGGCATCCCAACTACGGCAAAAATGTGTTTGCAAAATTGGGCTCAGCAGATCAGAGCTGTGGTTCTCCCTTTTTGAGGAAAATGAGACTGATGTCTCTGTGTTTGATGTTGAAATAAAATCCTCAGCCCCGTGCCTTCGGGTACATTTTCATCTTGCTGCACTTGCACTGTACAGCAACATCTCCCTTGGAAAGGTAATTTCTCAATATCTTGTTTTGATTAGGCGGTGGAGGATTCAATCTTTACTGAGACACCTGACAGAAACTCATTGTAAGTTACTCAAGCAAGCCCTGAAGGCCCAATAGGAATATTTTACATTGTAATTGTCTCCTTACACCTTGAGTCATCAAGTGCAATAATAACTTTCGTGTGGTGTCAAAACCCATAATATTAACTCAACCTTAAATTATTGACTTTAGTTTGAACCTCCTTGTTGGGCAACTTTCTTGCCATGTTTTCTTACTTAAACCTGTGGATCTGCTTTTCTAAAAGTTTTGTGTCGTTCCTGACTCAGTTCTCTCAGTAAAAAGTGGATGGAGGCAGGGAATTCTTCTACCTGTCTTCCTACTGAGGATCCTACTTTTTCAGTAACAAGAATCCTAGACACTCACAAAAAGTAGAGGAGAAAAAAAAATCCTCATCTTATAAATATGATCCACTGCTCCTTTGTTGGAAGAACTTTTATGTGCATTTTTATGTGTGGCAAAGCCTATGACAATGAATATTTCAGTGTTTCTAAGACTTAAAAGGAAAATTACAGCACGCCATTATTCTCAAAGTAGCCCCTATAGCTCTTAAGTTCCTGGTCTGGTCAATAATGAACATTCTTTTTTATGTCCTCACAGAAATGAAAAATAATTTGCAGGTAAGGAATTGGTGCTATAAAAGAAATAAAAGCTGGACTGTAGCCTGTAGAAGGAAGCACAAAACAAGTCACAAGTTATTATGGCCAAAAAAGGCCCCTAAAAGTGTGGAATGAAAAACCACTAATGATTATAAACACATGAAAAGTGTATATATTAAATATAAACATGTAAGACTATATTAAATACATAAATTTACAGCTGTAGTCAGTTTAACAAAGTTTCAAATAGTCAAGCCACAGGAATATTTTTTCGGTTTCAGGTAATGGTACAGTTGGAAAATACCTTATTTCAAGGCTTATTATAAAAGATCTTGGCTATTTATTTCCAAATGGATTGATTGTGAAGGGTGGCTTGCCATAAGAATTAGCCTGGTCCTGGCTGCTGCTACCTTTTGGTGGACACAGGGATCATCAATTTGAGTAAAATCATCTCTAAGATACAAACTCCTCGCAATGAAACTGCCTCGATCTCAGCAGTGGTTAAAAAACCAGGCACAGAGTAGAATTACAAATGAATGCAGCACAAACCTGGCAAAAGTTGGAGATTTGAAAGCTGACTCACATTTTGGAGTTCCATTTATTCTTGGAATTCAAACCAAGCTGTGAAACACAAAAATCCATGTGAACTACATTAAAAAAAAAATTCTAAAAATGTAACAGAACACGGTCACACAAGCCCTAAATGAACCAAAATCTCCATGCCCAGTACAGCTCTCCCACCTGCAGCTTTCAGGAGGAGAAGGAAATGTGATGTGTTCAGCCATCGGCTTCCCACAGAGGTGGATCCGCGGCTCCCGCTGCTCCGGACAGACGGAGCGTCCGGCAGAGCCGCGGCTCCGGCCACGGGGCAGCCACGTGTGAGATCCCTGGGAGAGCAGTGCTGGGGACTGGCAGCTCTTTCTGTCCCCAATTGCCACCATGTCCATTTGGTGCCTTCCACTCGATGATCCCAGGGCTTGCGATGGGATGAGCGGATAAGGAAAACCTGGTGGCGGTGCAATGATGCCTGATGATTTTTGCCTTTTCTTTTTATGTACCCTTTTATATCTTTTCTGTACCCTTTATATATTTTCTATACCCTTAGCCTACATGGTTGTGATTCTTGCAGTCTGATATTTTAGTTTTGGGGTTCTGCAAGGCAGAAAGACCAAATATCCACAGCAGGAAGCCAGAGAGCCCCATACTATCAAAATCTCCAGAACACACTTTGTAAACTGGGCTCTAGCCTCATCTGAGGGGGATTTCTTTACAATAGGGGCACATTACTTCATTTATTAAGCTTCTTATTGGAGAATCCTAGACAAATATGCTAATTTTCATATTTGGTCTGTAAAAGGCCTGTAAAAATTGTACACTCACTACAGGGTGTGCATCTGGGCATGTTGCACCTGGAAAAGCTGTGCACCTAGGATCCTGTTAAAATACCGAGGTAAAACCCTTTTAAACCCTTAACCATGTCTGCCTCATAATTCTAAAACCAGCTGAAAGGCAACAGCAACAGGGAGAGAGAAAGGCTTTGTTGTCTTTCAGCCCTAGAGATGATAGAGGGACTCAGAAGGATGCAGGTGAGTTTTTGAGATGAAGTAGAGTGAAAACTTTAAATATTCTCAAGTGTGATAGAGTGCTTTCCAAGAAGAGCTGACAGAATTACTCTTAATTCGGTTTTCATTTGTATCCCTGGCTGTTTTCTTGTCTTAATGCTAAGTGTAATTTGGCCAGGTCTTAGTCTGGAGTAGATAAAATTTTTCTATACAGAGAAGTATCACATAAAACTTTTTTAAACTGATGATCACATTAATTCCCGTTGCTGAGCCAGTAAAATCTGGTAGACCTCACCCATAAACATGATTTCCCTCCACTGGCAAGTCCATATATTTGACAGTAACTTTGTATGCCTTCACTGAAAATCAGTTTCAGTTTGTAGTTTGCCTTGTATTTCTTGTTATTCTAATACTATCAATTCCCATTTATGCTCCTGTTGCTAAAATCTAATTTTGCAATTACACTCTTCCTGGTTTTTATGCAATTCAATTTTACCCATCCATGATGTGAGTTTTCATCACAGATATAGCACAGAAGGTAACAGCGTTGTAATTCATTACATCAAAGTCAGAGAAATACAAATAATGCTGGGAAATTTACAACTTTGAAAGCAGATTTGAATCCTCGTGTCCACTATCAGCAGATAGGATTAATTTTATTCAGTAATTCTGATAAATGTCATTGTTCTTCTGGATAGGCTCTTCCATACAGGATACTGGATATTCCCTTCATTGTTAAAACTGAAACCTCTTCTTCTTTGTCTTACTCCTGGTCCTTCCACAATATCTTTCACAACACCTTTCTCCCTTCCATCAGGTGAAAAGTTGAGTGAGTATTTGGTTTTGTTTATTTTTTTAGACATAGGAAGATTTTTTTTTCCTGATAAAAAAGGTCAGGTGGAAAATCCTCAAGAAGTAAATTTCTTTTCCAAAGTGCACAATGGAGTCAGTTCAGCCTCTGCTGAAGGTGTGGTGGGTTTTCCACTGAGTTTTCTATAGGTGAAATGGGGCACAGGTTCTTTGAAAGCTTGCTTTAGGTTTAGACATACAAATATATCTTCTGGAAGTAAAATGGGATTTAATCATGAGGTGTAATGTGTTTGACCCCTTCATATGGTTTACATTTCTCTAACATTAGTTGTACATTGTTTTAAGTATTGAAACAGTGTTTTTTAGGTTGCTTATTACTAGCATTTGGTGATGGAGAGTCCTAATTTCAGACACTTTCCACACTTTAAAAAAGTGATTCAACACGGAAAGCCTAATTTTTGGTTACCAGCTAGCCTGGTGTGTCAGCTTTGCTACAGCTGCAAAGTACAAGAAGGAGATCCCAAGGAATTCACCAAGACAGGTTACAGGGCAAGGAATTTGGTAAATTAGTGGGAAGGAAAGTTTGGAGAAGGGTAATTTTTGTGAGCTGCAAAAACTGCACCTCCCCACAGTACCTGTGTATAGAAAATAAATGTAATGCAGAGGAGAATTTCCTTTTCGGAAAGCTGAGAGGGCACCGTCCTCCTCTGTGGCTGGAGAAGGGGCCTGAGGAAAAGCAGGTCCCTGATGGAATTGGCATTTTTTATGCACCTTGGAGCACCTTCAGAAGGCAGTGTGAGATCACAGCCAAGAATTCCCCGTATGCCGGGAGCCAGAGCCTGGAAAATGTGATCCCAGATTTGATCAGACAAGGAAGGAATTTGCTTCTCTTGTAAGCAGATACTAGTCTTGTTCACTTAAACTCTACAACTCCTGCAAGGCACATCAACCTCCTGCTCAAGCTGCCCCATTTCCCTTTTAATTCGCGTTGTTGGATGCAAACGAAGATGCTGAAGGAAACATCGTGGTCAAGTGCTCTCATTCCTCCTTGCTGTGAGTTTTGCTGAGATTTGCTCTTCTTGCAGAAGATGAGACATTTTGGGAAATCAATTTCCCTGCTCTGTCAATTCCTGCTGCATCTGAATTTTAAAAAAACAGCATCCAGCGCTGCAATACCGTGGTCTGTGTTGAGCCAAAGGGATTGGAAGTCCCAGGAAATTTTACAAAGTGAGACTTAGGCAAGAAAAACACCAGGAAGTTTCCGGGGCCACGTGAGATTTTTGCCTTGGCGGTGAGGACATGGAATGAAAAGGACAGTGGGAATTTAAACTGAGGTGTTTTAATTTTTTATTTTAACATTAAGTTTTTTGAGAAGTCATCATGGATAACTAATAGTTTAGTGCTATTGCTAATTTGTTGAAGCGAAAGAACCCAACAGCTTAGCTCTGGTAATAGCACTGTAATTTTGCCTTGTGTAACTTTATTTGGAATTTCTTAATTCAGACATTGGCTGCATAAAAGGCTCTCCTGGCTCACATTCAGACATCAGCATTTAATGAATCAAGGCAAATTAGTGGAGTTACACCTATTTCTGAATTGCTGACAGGTAACTTCCCATTTGCCTTTTCTCATAACATTTATTAACAGCGGTTTAGACAAGGTTATAAATGAGTATTACAAAAAACGCTTCAAACATTTAGGCATTTTATAAATTTAGTGAAGATTTTCTCCACAATAAATTCAAATATTTGTTTATCCTTTACTCTTGAAACAAAAATGCTAAATTATTTGGATTTTGGTGGAATACATGATGTTTTTTAAGCAGTAGAAATGTAAACATCACTATTTTCTGGTGGCTTCATTGACCATGCATATTTTTATTTCAGGAAAGAGGATATAATTTTGCAGTTTTTCAGCTTAGAAATACAGCTCTTCTTGGTAATGCCCTAACAAACTTTCTTTTTTTTTTTTCTGTATAATATTAAATTATTGGATAATTAGGTTTCTACAGAACACCAAGTAAAGAGCCTATAAACAGCATTAAAAGGATATGCTTCTGAAAAAGTAGCTTTTTAACATTTAGCTTCTATTCTAATGGAACTGCTGTATGTATTCATTATGAGTGCAGTGTGTTTTCTTGGGGAGTTTGTTTTTAAATAGGCTATTTACATGAATAGCATAATGGATTTGTAGCTAAGTTTCACTGTAGTGTTAATGGTAAATTCTTAAGAACATAAAAATCCTTCATATTAGGTCAGCTGGCTCAACAATGGGTGGCTTAAAGTTGTGTCTCTGGCTGTGGTAATGAGAAATATCATTTAACAGGAATATTAAAGGTACATCCCTGGTCAGTCT
Source organism: Pardalotus punctatus (assembly GCA_013400915.1). Taxonomy (NCBI): domain Eukaryota; kingdom Metazoa; phylum Chordata; class Aves; order Passeriformes; family Pardalotidae; genus Pardalotus; species Pardalotus punctatus. The sequence continues at coordinate 67,053 of VZTX01010639.1, read as the reverse complement.
CTTTCATATCAACCTTGGACCTGTTGTGCCTGAATTTGTCCAGATCCTTTTTGAGCCCTTGGATGCTCCAGAAGATCACAAACCACTGTGCAAAGAGTAACTTTCATTTTTCACAGGCTATGCTGATTCCTTGTGAATTTTAGTGAGTGCTCCATAATTTCAGTAATGGCAGGGTGATGAACAGCATTGTGTTCATCTTGTCCATCTTTATGTAAAGTTGTATCCCTCCTCTGTCCACTGCTCCCCAGCCTGAAAAATCCTCTATTTGCAGCTGTAATGGTCATTTCCAAGTTCAATTCAGTGCAGGCACATTTTAGGGATTTTACTGCAGATGCAATCTCTTCCATTTGTGTATGGTGAGGTTCATCTGTCACCCTTTTGACCACTCACTCGGTTTTCCACGTCCTTCTGGAGCTGCTCATCATCGGAGCGGCATTGGATCCAGAGAGCTTCAAATTGGACAATTTCCCCATTCACAATTTCCTCCAGGTCACTGGTGAATAAAACTGACTCCAGCAATGACCCTCCGGGGATGCCACTGATAACATTTCATCCTGAAAAGACATTTTCTCTTCTGTAATTAGACTTCTATCTATAGCAGGGCCATTTCCCCACTCCCTGGCAAGAACCTTTCATGTGGAACCTCATCAAGTGCTTTCTGAAAATCCAAGAGTGCTGTTTCCACTGTATTTCCTTTATCCCTATGCATATCGCCTCTATTAAAGAACTCCAACAAGTCAAGCAGAACTGCCATTTACAGGGGGAATATTGGCTCTTTTCAGCAGCTTTTCTCAGGTTCCTAGTGATCTTAATTATAGAACTATCTATCAGTGCACCGCTGTAATTCCTAATTTTTTTTCCATCTAGGCACAATTCTTAAAAAGACTGTGCCATGAAGTCACTTCACCACTAGAAAAAGTGGTTAAAAAAAAAAAAAAAGCCTGAAGTCTAAAATCCTTTCTCCTTCCTTTTTTTTATTTTATTTTTTTTTAATCTCAGACTACCTAAGAGTTGCCTAACTTTATTTTCAGTCTGCATCCTAAGCATGGAGCTTGCAGATCACATAAAGGCCGAAAGTTAATTTTATGAACTTATTATAAAAGTATGAAAGAGGGTTCGATAATGGAAGCGCACGACAGTCACTCAGCAATAACGGCACTCCTGAGAAGTAGAAAGTAACATTCAATTTATTTTTATTTGATTATTTCTGATGGGCATTGCTTACACACATGAGCTGTGCTGGCCACTGTGGTAACAGAATAATGCACTTCTTTTGTGGGAGACGCTACATCAGCATAAAAACCATTTAATTTCCTTGGACATATCAGCAAAGAGGTGGCAATTCTTCCCATTACTGTCTGAAAAGCTGTCTTCTGCTGCGTGGAACATAACTAATCACTTCATTTTCATGTCACTTTCTCAGGCCTGAAGCTTAGCACAGCATCCTTTGAAAAGTTTGCTTGTCTGAAAGTGTCTGTGTGCTCGTTAGCTGCTGCTGATGCAAATTGGTGAAGATGTTGCCTTTGACGTGCGTTATTTTATGTGAAGGCATAAAACAGGCTTAATCATATCCTGCATCTCCGTGCTGTGGTACCTCACTGTCTGCTAACATTTAGTCACACTTCAGAAATCAGAGTAATAATAATTAAAATGATAATAGGTCGAGAAAATCCATTTTGTTTTGTTTTAAATCTGTGGAGCAAACTTATGGAGATAAATGCCTTCTGTTAATCAGACTTCAGAGGTGAGTAGCTCTATAAAATTACACATCCAGGTGAAAATGTGCTGTTTCATTGTGTAGTTAGGAGTCACCTTGAAGTCACAAAGCCTGTGACTTTCATTTTGTTATCCAGTGGTAGACAAAAAATAACTGACATAATCACTGGTATGTTCTCCAAGTCTACTGAAGTGGAAAAAAAAAAAAAAAAGAATGTTTGTAAATTCCATTTTGTTATTCCATTTGCATTGTGATTGACTAGAAAGAGGAACACATGATGCCCTGCCTTGTCCCGGTGGAAATGCTGATTAAATTCCTTCAATGGGAATGAAAACATCGATTTGGTGTTGCCCGTAGGATGAGTCTTCAGAACAGCAATTAACACGAGTCGTTACCGCCGAGCTGCTCAATATCTCTCAGATCAGAACACGGGATTGTGGAAAGAACACTTGAGCTACAAGGACTGAGCAAACAGTTTGATCAGCTGCGGAATGATCGAAATACCCAGCAGCTAAAATGCGCAAAGCTGAGCTGCGCCGTGGTCACCAGGATTCTCCAAACGCCAGCCCAGAAAATGAGACGCTCAATACTCAAGCCCAAAGTGGCACCAACACCCTGAAAACAGAGATTTTTAGTTACTGGTAACGTTCTGAATAGCTAAACCAGATTTATAGCTCATGTGACCGTGGTATTATTCCGTCTCCTTTGGGCAATGGTGATTTTAAATTCGTTTTAGAGGTCTGCAGAGTTTTAAGATTTGAAAAGTTAGTGTTCCATGCACAGGTCTTGCACAGTCTGGAATTAAATCCGAGTGTAAATCTGCCTTCTGTGTGGGAGGGCTTAGGCTTTGCTTGTATTTAAAAGTTGTGTTTTAAGAGAAGAAGCAACAGCTGCTCGTGGGGGAAGAAAAAAACTTTTCATGAACTTGAGAGCAGGTGAGATGGCAGTAAAAATGTGCTTGGCAAAGAAAAAAAAATTAAAGGGAGGTAAATACATTTCAAAAAAATTAAAAGTGTCCTTGGGCCTCTACCTTCTCCTGGAAATAAAGATGCAATTCCTATAGTTAGAGCTTCTACTTTTTAAAATATGCTGATTATCGATACAGCTATCAGCAAAAAATTGATTTGGCATAGGAAAAGAAACAGAATTTTTGGTTGTCAGCTATAATTCTAATGGAGTGGGACTGGTTGGAACTGAAATGCTTTCATTTTTAAAGTTATTTTAAAAACTGACAGTGCAAACACACTATATATAAAGTATATATATATATCTGTATAAAGAGATCGATTTGAAAAAATTGAAGTTACAACTATTTGGAATCAGAACATCTCAGAGAAGATGAGGCTGGCAGGGCAAAATTCTCCACCCTCCCTCCCTGAGTCCACTCATTAGTGTCTCCAAAGATGGATCTCCACAACCTCTTGTACAACCTGGTGCAGTGTTTGACCATTTCCACATTAAAAGAAAAACAAATAACCCCAAACACCACCAAGGAAAACCCACCAAAAGCTAAAAAAACCCAAAAAACCAATAACAAAACCACAACACCAAAACCAAACCAAACAAAAAAAAAAAAAAAAACAACTCAACATCACACACACCTAAAAAGCAAAACCAACCCCATTTTTCTTCAAATAAAATTCTTCAAATTCAAATGGAATTGAAAAATTGCAAAAGAATGGTAAAGCCCAAGTATGTTAACTGTCTAGTACAATATTCCTAGCTTTGCAGAAAGATAGATCAACGTGTATTTTTAAAGCAATAGCTTTTCACTGTTTTCAAAATGCATCACGTTCATTTCACTTAATTTTAGCCTCCTAAACCTAGGCACTAGGTTAAAAATAGTGCTTTAGGTTTGTTCTTGGTAAACAGTCAGAGAAAAGCTAATTACATCTGTCTTGAATGCTTGCTTAGTACACGATGAAATAGTGAAAATTGTGGTTTAGAGTTGGCTGTTTCCTCCTACAGATGACAAACAGAGCCTGAGCAGCTAGTCTGGGGTAGATATGGAATTTTTAGATGGCTGAAGCTGGGTTGCATGAATTGCATTCCTTATGTTTGCTTTGTTTGGTTAGATACTTCTCTAAACGCTTCAGAATAATGTCCTTTTTTATGGTTAAATAGATGTTTATAAGGAAAAATAAGGGGATGTAAGGGGATATTAAAAAAACTCTGGATATAGAGATTGATGCTTCAAATACACCACAGAGTCACAAATAAAACATCTCATTTTAGTGCATTGCTATACTAATAAAATAATTCTTCTACTCCATATATAAAACCAGAATTTTCTGAACCTTCATTCTGATTTTTTTTCCTCACCCTAGTAAAAGTGCACGACCTTTAAATTAATTCTATCTTTTTAACAAGGCTTCGAGCCCTGATCCCTAAAGCTGCTTTACATGAATATAAGGTTGTATCTACACCAAATGGCTTCTGAGAGCAAGATCTAAATGAAGATATCTGAATTTCCAGTTATTAAAATGTTGGATGGGTTATAGAAGAAGATGGAAACAGCTTAGAGACCATAAGAAGGGCTGTTTCTGTGTAGCCAGATTTAAATTACTGTCATTTGCATGCAGTTTGTGTCCGGTACGGTGGATATAGTTCATGTTTAGCAAAGCACTTCAGCAGTATATTGTAGGATATTCCCATCCTTTTACTTCTTTCTGAAGAACATGCATCCCATTGTAATGCAGAATTCATATGAGTGCCAAAACGCAGTTTTTTAAACTATTCCAGAGAATACCTCTTACAACAATTTCAATGAACACATCTTGTAGCAAGCGGCGCTGTCATTTCTGGGAGCAGTTGCTGTTCTTATGGAGGGGGGAATAAAAACAATGCCAAACCACAAAAGGCAGAAAGAACATCTCCAGGCAGCAAAATAAGAATTGCTTCTTGAAAAGCACTTGCTCTTCTCCTGGCAAATGAACACGCTCATTGTCACGCCAGCTGGCAGGAATGCTAATTACCCTGGTGCCGGGATCCCACTGATTCCCATTGTGGACCTGCTAGAAAAGTGCAGATTGTCTTTCCCTGTGACTCTATCTTGTCATTCCGGTTTCATTTTCAAGACGAGCTTTGGGTTTAGGCTGGTTTCTTGTTTTTTTTTTTTTAAATCAGCTTTTTCGAACAGGCAGATTTAAGAAGGAGAAATTGTTGACCATGTAGCTACATATCTCATGAGCTGCCTGCATATTGGACATAGCTGTAGTTGGTTATCTATTTTAGGTTAAAATTATTAGATTTTATGCTCTGTGACAACAAAAAAAGAGGTCTTTTGGAGTGAATTTAAAAATAAGAGAAGATACACTGCAATATAATGCAATTGCCACATAAGTAAGGTTTTGTTTCTGCTGCACACTCCATGAACAAAAAAAAAAACCTATATACCACTAAAAAGATATGAATGCAAATGGAAAACCAAGAAAGGAGTTGCCTGTAGCTACCCTGGAACCAGGCTTAACTTTCTCAGAATAGTGTCTAGTTAGCAAATTTCCTAAAAGAACTGGAAAGCTGTTGGGTTTTCTTGTATTGTTCAAAGAAATATTTTTATCACTACCTGAGGAGAGGAGAAATGCATGGATTGTACCGGGGCCAGCAGCAGCAAATAAAATCTATATTTAAATGCAGCTTGGTTCCTAATTTTGTTTTAAATGCCTAAGTTATCCTTAAATTCTTAATTGGCTGAAGCCTTTGCCACAAGCATTTGCAACAGGTAGAAATAAAGGAGGAAATTAACAGATCCACAGCTGCACAAATCTCCTCCACCAACAGCTGCCCAAGTCCAGATGCTCCAAAAAAAAAAAAAACCAAAAAAACTAGGGACTGGTAAAAACAACTCAGAATGGTGTATTTTTTCATGTCATTGCACCCTGAGGCAAAACCAGCAAGAATCAATTACTGTCGTGTGGCAATTAGGGGCTATGGCTTCTTTTTGTGTCATCTCTTTTGTGTGTAAGTATGACAGTTATTTTACTTGAAAGTTACAATGAATTTACCTTCTATAATAGGAAGGATCTTTTTTTTTTTTTTTTGTGTTGGACCATAATTTCTTTTATTCCGATTAATTTTGGTGGTATTTAAGTGGCTGTGAGTTATGCCAGTGGTTAATGCCAGCACTCAGACATGGTGGAAATGTTATTTTTCACACTGCCAGTTTGAAAGGTAAAAATCATTTTTCACATAAAGATTGATATATTTCTATATGAGAGCTCAACAGTGTTTGAGAGACTAAAGGTGTTGCCTTACTGCAATATTATTTTTTTCAAGAATTCAGAGTTGCTGCTTGACAACAAAAGAAAATAAAAGTAATGTGTATCAGTGAATTGTCAAATGCTCTAACTTATATAAATCATACAAACTCAGAGGAAGTATTTTGGTTTTGGCAGTTAAATAACTTTTTGTCGCAGTCAAGGTTCAGACAATCATTTTCCTGAGTTCCAAACTCTACCCTGGATTTTGGGTTGGGCCTCCAGCTGTCCAGTAACCCATGTGTCACAGAGAAGTGTGCTGTTGTAAGAAGGGAACATTTTTATCCACGTTCATAGCATCAGGACCAAAAAAATTAAAAAAACACAAAAAAAATAAAAAAAGGAATAAGAAAAGTTCAAATTATACTTATCAAACATCAAGCGGGGCTGTTGAATGTTCACTACCAGAGCTTTTGAAAAAAAAATGGGATTCAGGAAATACATTGGGAATGGTGTTGCTTTAATGTAACTGGCATTTCTTTGGATTAGAAATTTTTCCAGATGGTTTGATTCCATGATTTTGTCAGATAAGGACAATGACACAAACAATGTGTCTTCATCTTGAAATAATTCTTCCCAGGCCAGTTCTGTTAAAATCATTTTGAACGTGCCTATGGATTATATCAGTACTACTAATGGGATGTGGTTCAACACAAACACTATCATTTCACAGAGAAATAAGAAAAGGAAAATAAAAATATTTCTGATTGCAACCTTGAAGATGTGAGCTTTTAGACATACCCTTCTTTTTGAGCACAGGAACAACCATGCTTGTTCTGGTGACAAATCCAAAAGTACTGGTGTAGACAGTGATCAGGAATGAATGATTGATGAATGAGTGTAAGAAAAGGAACAAGCAACAAGCGATGGTTGTCTCATTGTATTTTGCCATCTTCAAGCAGTCTTCGGTTTAAGGCTCTTCCTAAATCAGAAGTTGTATCTTCCTTTAATTTTACTCCTACAGGCCCCTTCTTCACCTTTGCTGTGTTGCAGTTCCCCAGCATTAATCCCTGTGGGGTTTGGTGTGGAATTTGCAATCCTGTCCATCCTACTCAAGGAGCAGAATGGAGGAATTACCAGACTAGAACTAAGCAAACCGGTCCTGAATAATGACCCTATATTTCAATCACCACACAAAATGGAAAAAGTCATAGTCTGCTTTCACTGCCTGAGCTGTTGTCTCCATGTGCTCCTGTGCTATGCTGGAAGTGTAATTTTTTTGCCCGCTTGCTCAAGGTAGGAAGTCCCTCTGAATGTCCATCAGAGGGATGTGAATCCCAGCCTGGGGACTGCTGTGTGGAAAACTGCTCATAGGCAGGGAGCTGAAATCTCTCTGTGAAAGAAGAAACAGGCTGAAGCCTAGACAGCATGAGGGTAACCTATGCATACATCAGCATTAATTAATGCAGCATCAGTGGTCAGCTCTAACCCCATTACTCAGTGGTAAAGTTGGAATTTGGGGACTGGCACATCACTGAAACCGTGAGAGATTCCACACACACCACCAGAAGGAATTGAAGCTGTGTCTCCAACCATCTTTCTGCAAAAGTAGAGCACTTTTCAAGAAGATTTTAATGTTATCATGGAAGGGTTGTGCAAAAGCAAGCCCTGCATAAACATCACGTCACATATGGGTGGGCACATCTGTAAGAGACTCTCAAATGAGTGTCCCTATCCGCCTAACGAGCTCCTAAAAATCAGACTTGCTGTTTTCTGGGAAACGCTGTCCTTGGCAGAGCAAACTGGGCATGAATGTGTGCGTGGCAGGAGGAATGAGAAGAAGGAATGGGAGCCTGGAGCCTGGATTGCTGCTGGGGAGCAGCAGGAATTACTGCGGTGCCAGAGGTCATCCGTAATCCCATTGTCAGGGCTGGTGTTCAGCACCATTACCAGGCCCTGCTAAGCACAGCCAGGGTAATCTCATTCCAGAAAATGAGATGCTTGGAGGAAGAAAGGATTGCAGATGTCTAAAGCAGATTTGTTTTCTCCCTGCCTTCAATTTTGCATCTGTTTGTTTTGATGACGTTAGCTAGAGGCAGACCAACAGAGGAAATGAAAGCTATATATTCATGCTGCAAAGTCAGGCATGTTTCATCATCAATAACAAGAAAACTTTTCATTCAATTTGCAGAGCCATAATCCTCACATTTTCAAGCAATTTTTAAACCATTGGGAAGTTTTGCTTAATTTGTGGACTGACATAAATGTAAAAGTTCAAATTAAATATGCTCAAGTAACATATTTACCCAGTGCTTTCTGCTTATTATCTCTTGCTGTAGCAACTCTTAAAATAGTTTGTCTTTTCACTATAAAGAACAAGAATTAACTTCTTATTTCCCTATTTTAATGTTCTTCTGAGGAGATACCAATGTAAACCACAGTAAAATAACTGTCATCATCTTCTACTTCCTTTTGCTCAGTTATTGCTCAGCTGAGGGATTTGTTTTTGGCAGAGATAAGGGTGGAAGCACAGAACTCATCTTTTTTCTGGGGATCTCTTTGATCCCCATACCCTTGGTGTCTGAGTGAAATTGACTAAAAACCGACTGGTGCATGGTGCAAAGTGGAACATGATGTTTCTAGATCTAATTAAGGTTGAGATTGTAAAAGAAGCCTTCAAGGAAGGTGTGTAACTGTGCTGTCCTCACATGGTGGGGATTCTCAGGGGAACTGAAAAATTCGCTTTTCCTGCACTGCTGATTTTCCCCATCCATCCCTGGATCCATTCAGGTAGCTCTTGGCAGACCTTGGCATTGTTGTCTCCATGGGTAGTGAGGTTTCAGGAGCATAAATTTGTGTTTGATGAGAAAAAGAGAACCATTAAATGGGTTTTATTTAGTGCATACCAATAATTGTCACTGGAAGATTAAAACTAATATTACTTGACTTCGTATCTTGCTCTTTAATAACACTGAAATAAAAGCTCCAGATGACAAAATCTGCCTTGTGAATCTGTATCATGAACATGTCAGGCCTCTTTTTAATTTCTGTTTAATTTTTTTTTCCACTTTGCATTGAGCACATTATTATATCCCAAGTGTCTGCATTAAGTAATTTTTTTTTTAATGACTAACATTGACCAGTGTGAATTATACACAGTCACTGCAGTGATATTATGATTTCCCAAGCTGTCATGATTTTTAAAAGAACCATGGATTTCCTAGAAACAAAAGTATAACAATAAAATATAATACATCTTGTACTTGTTCTGCCAAGTATGCATCTAATTTTTTTTAAAAACAAACAAATCTGAAAAAGCTCTTGTTGCTTGTTTTCATTGTTAGTAGTCAATGGTGTATCACAGTTCTAAAAAGATAATTGATACCTTGAAGAAAATATGTTTTTGTGTCTGAAATTTAATATTGTGTGCAGAAACTGGTCTGTAACCAGTCTTTTAGTGAAAAAAAATATTTAATGGAACCAGAGATGGGTCATTCAGCTGAGAGTTTTCAGGAAAAACACATTTCTTGTGAATTTAGAGAGCAATAGCCCCATTAGAGTTTTTATAAGAAAAAATAGTGACTCACTAATATAGTGGAGTTTTTGGAAAAAATTAATGAGCATAAAGCTAAGGAAAGTCCATTTGGTATTCGACTATTCAAAAATATGTTCAATATTTTATTCTAACTGATAATAGAAAGTAAATTGAAAGGTTTTCTTGTAGAAAATTATGTCTGATTAAAATACATAACTCAAGGGTGAGTAAAAAGGGCAGATTTAACAGCGGAAGGACCTCCCTCACAGCATCCTAATGAAACTGCTGCTGAAGTCTTGGATGTTCAACAAGTTAAAAATAAAAAAAAAATTTAAAAAAGGCAGAATGTTCTGATAATTTAATATAATATTGTTTGGAAACTGTTATCCACTCTCATGCTTTCCACACATCTCATGTTGTTATGTCTGAACTGAACATCAAAGTAGAAAGCATTTCTGGCCTTGTAGTTTTAACTTTCAGGAGTGGTAAATTTTGTGTTTAGCTCAGATTGAAAAACTGACAAACATGACAAAACCATGACTGGAACTGCAAAGAAAATAAGGAGCTTGTACAATAAAGTACCTATTCCCTGAAGGCAGTGATTTTCTTTGGATTTCAGGAATAATCCACCTAAAGCTAAGGAAGATAAACACTACTGAGCGTCTGTGGTCATAGCTGGCAAAATAGAGTTAAATGCTCTGCTTGGTAATTAAACTTAGAAAGGAAATTGCCTTCAAGTTAGAAAGGAAAATTCAGCTTTCTCTTGTAAGGATTTCACACGTATTTCAAATAACATTTAATGCATCTCAAACAATTGATGCACTGACAGACATGCCCAGCATCAACTAACATGGCTCCAACATGCCTCCTTTTTAAGCTCCCCTCAGAAGCCTCTCTTCTGTTTTCTCACATCTCTGTTTTTAATTAATTATCAGTCTCTGATTGCAGCTGTTAAAGATGGTTAATTTCATACATAAATCCTGTAGGTGTGGGCGTGTTGGTGAGTTACACGTTCACACAGACACATCCGTGTGAATTTTTCCTTTCTGTTATGAAACAGCACAGATTTTTATTTATTTATTTTTTAATAATTAAATATAAGAAACTTTTGAAAACATGGACTTTTCTTAGGAGAGAAGAGTCATTTACCTCCGGCTTGCAATCAGATACAGCAGTTCACACACTAAAGGATTTTATTCTGCTTCGATGAAAATACTTCAGGAACAGCTAAGATTTGAATAGGCCTTTCAATCCTTGAGTAACGCTTGATGAAAACACAATGAGGACTGACACTTTTCCAACATACGTGGGTTTTCTGAGTGTGTTCTATATTGTGCCTGCCTATGGTGGTGACAAAGACTTTGTTTTCTTCTGGCGCTGCTTTGCGCCTGGCACAGCGACAGGAGAGAGCCGCGCTTTGTCACGTTTTGTGCGGTTATGAGTGCTGAACGCAAAGCTTTCATTGTTGGCTGATAAAGAGAAGTGGCACGAGGACTTTAGGTTCTCGCCGAGCTTTGTGGGCTGGTAAAAATCTGTGTGAAATCATTACACGGTGTGGGTCAGTCGTTAATTTGAGCGGGGCCAGCTTTTCATTTGAGCATTTCCTGGAAGTTTGGGCCAGGTTTTGCATTTAAGGAACACCTTAAACGCAAGGATCCCTGAACCCCACCTGCATGGGAACTTTGCTTTATCTTTTCAGAGCACAAGCATGTGCTTTTCCATCACACTTCCTCCGTGATCCGCTTAAAACTTCAGTTTAGTTTATATTTGTCTCCATCATCAGTGACACCCCACACCTGGGGACTGCGCTGCCTGCGCTGTCTCCTGGCTGAGAGCAGCAAATTGCTCTGGTCACTTTTTCTTCTCTGTACCTTTAAATTAATGAGGACTTAAATTATTTGTGACTCTCTGCCCATGTGGTGCAAGGATTTCATAACTACAATTTCAGAGTTCGTTCGTGGGCAGTGCTTGTGGTGAAATACTGCCGGGTTTCTGAAAGAACCTGAAATGTGAGTAAACATCTGTCCTGCGGTGTTCAAAGTTGTCAAAGTGCAGCTGACCCGCAAAGCAGAAGATCTTCTGGGCAGCAGAGAAGCCCTGTCTGCCAGAGTAATTCCTGTGATTGCCTTCTCTTTAGATTCCACATCAGAACTGAGGAAAGGGAAATCTCACATGCTTGGTTGGGGGTGCTGGATGGTAGATAGACTGCCAGTTGTTTGTATATGATGAATTTTCATCATTTTCTCAGTTTGGTTTGCTCACAGTGGCTGAATGCTTTTGTTCCTGTGCCCAAATGGAGTGGCTTCAAAAAACAATGTATGCAGAAATATCTTGGTTTTAAAAAAAGGTTATGTCTACAAGTATTTCTGGTGAATAAATGAATGATGAATACCATATATAAAATTATGAACATTGGAGCATTTCAGTTAAATACATACTTTGTGGCTTGCTGATTGAATGTATAAACCTTTAAATATTTTTAATGTTACTGAATGAAAACCTGTGTCTATTTTCATATTTCTAAAGATAACTACAATAACAATTGGTAGTTCATTGGCTAAATACTGAACTTTGAGGCAATAACAGCAATATGAACTTTGCAGTAATTGCAGAATTTTAAATTTACTTTTAGCAATCATTTCAATATTTGAATCTGAGGATTGTTTTCTTTCATTGTGTCCCTAAAACCTAAACTCACAAGTCTTCAGCTAGAACAAACTAAAAGAAATTGAAAGTTTAATCTATTTCATTAATTTTTTAATGAGAATAGCTATTTGCAAACAATGGCTTTTTGGGTTTTTTTAAAATTCTACAAAAAGAAGATGCTACAGTCAAGTACTTTAAATTTCTTCTAAAGAATGTCATTTGGCATGACATTTTGGATTGATTTGTATGTTATTGTAATTACAGCCACATGGGACTCAGAACAGTTGATCATTTCTGCTGAATTCTCTTTTTTTTCCCCCCATTTTTCCCCAGGATGCTCTGGCCCACTAGGGATAGAAGGAGGGATCGTGTCAAACCAACAAATTACTGCGTCATCCACTCACCGAGCTCTTTTCGGACTCCAGAAGTGGTACCCGTACTATGCACGGCTTAATAAGAAGGGTCTTGTGAATGCCTGGACTGCGGCAGAAAATGACAGATGGCCATGGATTCAGGTAACAGATGGAGCTGAGGAGGAAGAAAATATCCTTGATTCAATTGCCAGTGTCACTTAAGAAACTGATGAAGACAAGCGGTTAACGAACAGCTAGATTCATATTCACTGTCAGAGACAGAGCCAAGGCTAAGAGGGACTATTTAGTTGCAAAACAGTGATAATCTTGACTTTAAAAATGTAGAAGTTCTTTTTTATTTAAAAAAAAAAAGTGTGAATATGTTCCGTTCCGGCTCTAAACCATGGACACAGATTTATACAGGCTCCTTTCAAGGGAGCTGCTTTCCACATCTGCTATATTTATTTGGTGGTTAAGTCCTTAGAAACGTATCACAGCAATATCTCGTGGCAGAGATCTCTTGACACATGCTAAAATTGCTTTAAGTGTGGTTTTGGTTGTGCCAGAGCCTGCTGGAAGAGCTGGTCCTCTTTGCTGAGCTGCTCTGGCAGCACAGGTTAAGTATCACTGGAAGTAATAACAAGGAGTGTTTTAATTAAGGTTGAAACAGCTGTTAGTTCAGCCATATCCATGGGGCTGGAAATACACATTTTCTCACCCCACTCAAGGATGTTATTGTTAGAGTGATTCAGATGGCAATGCCCTCACTGTGAACTGGATTTCTCTGTGCCCAACAAACGGCTTCAGTAAAAGCCGTGAAGCGCTGAATATGAAGTCCTGTAGCAGTGTTTTAATGAAGGTAATGACTATCTAGTGATTGCTGTAGCTCTTTGCTTGGATGGCGATTTCTTTCCATGATATATAAATTGGGCTAAGCTTTGGCCGTTTCAGCTGTTGGTTAATGAAGTTTAGTGAGTTTGATTCCTGTGGGAAAACCTTCTGCACTAATCTGCGTGGTCAACGTGTGAGGAGGATGCTCCCCTTCCACTGAACCAACCTCAGGATTTAGGGAAATGTGGTGTTTGATGATTTTATCTGGCAAGCACTGAGCTGAACAGTCCATAATGACCTTAACTCTGTCAGACACACTCTTCTTGAAGCTACCTTGCTGTATATGACATTAATATTTCCTCATAATCAAGTCTTTCAACCTACCATTTGTGGTTTTTCCCCAAATATCTGGGGCAAAACCACACAGGACCACCTGTTCATTTTTCTTGTGTGGAGAGCAGACACAAAGCACTGTTTGATGAAGTTTTCTGAGAATGGTGCGGTGGGAGTGCCGGATTTTGTCAGCTCTGAAAAACGAAAACTGGTGCTACTGTTTGTTATTTATTGCAGAGTGAAAACGCAAAGGGCCTTCAAGGTGTCATATTTTAGTTTTCGTCCATAAAGATCAGGGTGGTTAGGAAGTCTGTAAAATTTATACATTGAAAAGAACTGGAAAGGGTCACGCAGAGGGACCTGAGCAGAATTATTTCCAAGGGAGTAGAAAGCTAATGTAACTTTAATGGATAATGAAAAAGTCAGCACTACAGTAGCTTTTGGGCCGTGTTAGACTGTGGGCTTTATTAAATGAGCCGGAGAAAAAATTCAAAATCATTTAGCACTGGCCCCCGAGGCATGTCTGTTCTAGGAGATGAACGGGATGGGGATATCTGATGGTCTGGTGCTCCCTTGGACTTTGCTCCCTGGGAAGTCTTCCCCTTGCTCTTACCTGCAAGGAGTGTTGGGCCAGGGGAGAAAATGTGTCTAAAATCTCAGCCCATGGCATCAGATCTGAAGAATTTTTTCCTTTTTTTTTTTTAATTTGGAGGTAATTCCTATCCCATACATGTTATTCTGTAATTTTGACAACCATGGTGTTTAAGGTCTTTTGAGAAGCTTAGGTCATATGATGAACATGTTTTAATCATTCCCTTCTTTTTCTTCCCATTTTTCTTGCAAAATAAACTTTTAGTCTCTCATTTTCACAAAACTTGCCAAATACTTATTCTCGTCCTCATTTTTTTTTCAGTTCAGAGCAAAATTAAAAATATTCCTTATAATTTCAGAACAGAAGCCTTGAGAGGATTTCTTTCTTTCCATTTCTGTTTCTTTAAAACACCTGGGACCAGAAAATCTGAATCTTTTCAGGGAGATGATACTTGCAGGGGAAAAGTGCTTTTTAGTGTTCTGCAGAAACTCTTTTTAGATTTGGCAAGGTGCAGACATCCACAGACTCACACTTTATGCACAGTAGCTCTTTGCATCAGAGCACTGTCTTGTTCTTCAAGCATGAAATAAGCTTTAAGAAACAAACCCAACCCTGTCTGACCCTCTTAGGGGTGAAGGGCTGCTGCTGAGAGGAAAAGCGGAAATCCCACGTCTCGTTTTTGCACAGGTTCTGTATTGGCCAGGGAGACACTTCACAAATGTTTGTGGAGGGTCACAAAAAGCCAGATTTGGGCTGAATTTCTGTCTGCCTTCCTTTGGTCTTGTGGAGAAAAGATCTCAAACCCTCCAGTTGAGTTTTCACTCTGTGGTGTCAGCAGCTCCTTCCCAGACCCTGCCGCGAGCAGTCTGTACACGGAATATTTTCCAGGCTGCTCTGGGTGAGGAAGCAGCTGGGCCAGGAGAAGGCACTGAAAAACGGTGAGAATATTTGGCAGAGATTAAGTGGGAACTTACAAAACCAGAAAACCCATTTTTAGGACATGTAAATTAACATTTAGCGCAGTGAACCTGAAGCTGTCGCCTGTTCCCCTCTTGTAGTTTCTAATGCTAGATAAATTCTAAAGGAAGCCATGGATAATGGGTAAAGTCCCTCAAAGTATGATTATGTACAAGCCTGTAGCTATTTTTGCCTTGTTCCATCATTATCAATTTTCTTTGTCATTTAATTTCTTTATTTATATGCAGCCTGGCAAATAAAAGGTTTGAGTGTTCTGCTTATAACTCACTTGTAATGAGTGCAGAAGTTTTTTTTCTCTAATCTTTCAGGTGTCTGATACACACGAACTAATTAGTATGCAATTTCATTTTCCTGCATTCTCCCAATGAACTGAAAATTGAAATTGCCATTTTGAATTTACACTCTCAGCATGTAATTAGTAATGGCACTGCAATGCTTGTAATTGGCTTGTGATTTAAAGGGTCAGTGACCATGCTTTTGGAAGCAAATTAAAGTCAGAGTAAGTCATATCTGCCTTTTAAAGTTCTCTTGACCTCTGTTTCTCCTCACAGGTTGGCTGTGATAAAATATTACTTGTGTACCGCTCACCACTTTATTAGTGATATTAACTTTCATCATTTGCAAATACAATGACAAAAAAATCCCATATGTTTATTTTTCATTAATTGGTCCTGAAGTATAACCAAAATGCTCACTTTGCCTGTTCCAATAATGAGTCTTTTTTGTCAACTCTTTTTTTTTTAAAAAAAAAAGAAAGCAACAATTTCTCTTTTCTTTTGTGTCTTTTTGCATTTATGGCTTTAAAATATATTGGTTTGTTTTATTCTGATTTCACTTCATCTCTGTTCATTCCTTCCATCCGTATTTTTCTATTCACATATTATTTATTCTTTTTAAGGCAGTGTGAATCAGAATAGATATGGCCACAGGCAGGATTATGGTTTCCGTTATCCCCCTGCCATATCCAAAATCATTATGGCAGCTAATCTCCAACACAAACTGCCGGCAGGACTTTGTGAATGTTACTCCTCTCCAGTGATTTCTTGCCTAGGAATCCATGCCTATGCCCTTACACTTCTCCTCCAGGTTGATTTTCCCACTTTAATCACCCTCATGTTTCTGGATTCATTTTTCCCCCATTCACGGCTTGTCTCCCATTTTTTTCCTTAAGATATCTTTTATTTCACGGAATCATAGAATGGTTTGGGTTGGAAGGGACCTAAAAGATCATCTCGTTCCTGGGTAGTTTTTTTGGTTTTGTTTGGTTTTGGTGGTTTTTTGTTTGTTTATTTGTTTGTTTTGGTTGGTTCTGTTTTTTAAGTGTATTGCGGTCTTCTGGACATGGAAATTGCTCTTACAAGGAGTTAACCCACAGCCACCAAAAGCAGATTCAAGTCTAGCTTACATCTGGAGAATTTTAAGAAACTGCACTAATTACTGTGTATCATTCCTGTGTGTGGAAGGGGTGTTTGAACACCTGACCTGCTGTTGGACACTGTTGTCTATAAATGTAAAGTAAGAAACAGAACAACAAAAGCCCTATTTTGCTATCCCTCATTAAAATAGCATAAACTCTTTCTCCAGAGACATTGGTATGGTTACCAATTTTTTTTTAAATAAAACATTCAAATATTTATTTTATTATAGAAAGGTAGTGGGAGGATTGGAGGATTAATTTAAAAAACAGCTGGACTGCTCAGTTTGTTGCAGAATCAAAAAATGGGAAGTTGGTTCAGGTGGAGTAGTTAGCTTTTTTCCTCTGTTTTTATTGCATATAGGAGGATCCCAAATATTTAGTCTAGGGTTTCTTCCTCTTCAAATACTTCATCCCTTTCCATCTATATTTCATGTATTTTTTCTTTTTGGGGGTCAATTTTTGAAAGTCAAATTGCAATTTCAGAATGGAAAAGCTATAAGTCGTACTTTGGCTATATGAAAAGAGAACTATAATTCTATCATTTTTTAAATTTATTCCCTAAATGGCTTTTCTGAAATTATGTGCTAAAGTTCAGATGAAACACTATAATCAGAAATACAAGCATTTGATGGAAAATGCACTCAACTTCTAATTGGAAATTTAAATATATTAGTACTCCAGTACAAAATTAAATACATTTGGTTTGTTTACCATCTCAGTGGGTCTGTTGTAAATAACACTTCTTGCTTTTTTAATTTTGCTTTTTTAATAACTGCGCAGCTTTAAGAAAATTTCTTCACTATCTTTCTTGAAACCATGAGTAAAATGTTTTCCTGCAGAGACTGCTAATAGAAAAGATGACCTGTGATGGAAAGGGATCTACCCAAGCAGATTCAGGGCAAACTATTTCCCTGACCTCTGTCTTTTAATTTATTTAGTCATTTTTTTCCTTTTTTATTTTTTTTTTTGGTCATTACTGAGAATGATTTTTGTATTTTTTTTTTCAAGCCTAAATAAATTGAAATATTATTTCAATAGGTATAATTTATATTTTGATTGAGGCTTAATTTTTTTTTTTACACAAGTATCTCCACACACTTTTGGTTTCAATCCCACCTCTGGTGCTCAGCCTCACCTTTTGGGGATAACTAAGTCTGTGGCTATGACTCTTACAAACCTAATCAGAACAAATGCTTGTAATAAAAATTTATGTTCCATACTTCTTAGCCCCAAGCAGAAAACCATATAAGATTGGGTGGGGTTTTTTTCTCAAAAGTAATAATAATTTTTTAAAAAATTAAAAAATTAAAAATTAAAAAAAAAAAAGGCAAGGAAAAAAGATTAACAGCTTCCTCATCAAGACCTTCCAAAGAGCAAGTATGCACCAGGTGATAGCTATTTGCTAATGAATTGATGAAACCCAAAATACACAGAGGCCGTGCAGAACATTCACTCAAACATCTGTTGGTGAGAGCTCCAAGCAAACTGCCATCTGTGAAACCGTTCGTTTTGTCAGAGTTCATTTCCTCACTCATGAGCGCCGGTGTTCGGGCTCCCAAAAATACCTGTCACCGCAGCTTAAATGTTTAATATCCCTTAAATGGCCAGGTGAACTTTGTGAAGTCTCCGAGTCATGGTGTGAGGTGATGTGCACCATGTAGGAAGAGCTAACCTGCTAAGTTAAATGCTAAGAAGTTGTTAAAAGTTCTGGCTAGTTTTTTTGTCAATACTTTGAAATTTGTCTTAATATCACAGAAGTACTTCCTTGGAGGATATTGATGAGTGGCAGTAAGTACCTGAAAGCCCTTGGCTGTGAAGGGCAGAAACTAATAAGGAAAGTGCATTTGAATTAAAACAATGCCACACAGGACCTTTGATCCACAGGAACTAGAAGAGAATTTCTGCTAGTCAAAGCCTGCCATAAATTCCCTGACTTCAGCAAACTCAATACCAAGGTCTGCTCTCTGCAGACCTCCCTCAGCATCTATACATTTAGCTCACAGGCCAAAAACCTGATTTATGTCCTCAAAGCAGAGGAAAACAAAGGGCCTGGGAGCCCATTTCTTAGTGTAATCATCCGTACACTCTCTCGTGTCCCGTATCTCGGTTTCCATTTCATATCATATCTCCTGCTTTCATTCCTCGTGCACACAGGCGCCCACGCACAGTCGTATTCAAAAAACTCTGGATTGAAGTTCTGGATGCACAAAAGCAGTCGGTTCAGAGTTATCATCCCCATGGCAACAGAAGCTTGATGCTGTTATGAGCACCATCCATAACTTGTCCTGTCAGCCTGCGTGCCAGCCTTCCTTAATTACTCCACCTAATGTGGCTGAAGTACTGGAGCAGCAGGACCTTTAAGCACTTCATTCCTTGTGTCTGCAACACCATCCATTTCAACTGGCTTTTTTTCCCCCCTATTTGCCACTCCCATATTAAAAGCAATCAATTCTTACAAAGTGGTGACGTCAAGATCAACAAATGCGTGTCCAAGTGGTTTTTTTTCATCAGCAGGAAGCGAGTGAGAGGCGTCCCATCACCTGTGTGGTGGTTTGCAGTGGGATGATGTGGGGGCATCACAGCAGCATCCAAACGTGCCAGATGATGCCATGCTGATGGGTGATAGTCAAATGAGGCATTCATGCCTTCTAAACACTCACTTTCAAAACTGGCAAAGCAAAGGATCCTCACTCACAGCTACCATCCTCCCAGACGTCCAGAAAAGTGTTGGTTCAAGTTATTTCAGTGCAGCTGAGGTTCAGGAAACAGGGGTCAAGAGAAAGTAAAATTGAATGCCAGTATATTAAGATTTTTTGGTGTCGTTCACAGGCACATGTACACCCTTGGCCCCAGGACACTGCTGGCTCAGGGACAGTAAACCACACACCAGTTCTGTGACCTCAAAAACACAAGCATATCTGACTCTTGCACCCTTAGAACCTTCTTCTTCCATGAGTGGTTGAAGATAAAAAGACCTTGTTCAAGCCTTGACTCTCTCAATGACACTTTTCAAAGATTGTCTGTCACAAAACAAGCCAATGTTTAATGTTTTTAATATAATCTGCCTGCAAATTTTTGTAGAAGGAAAAGTATTTTGAGGGAAAACCTACAGAAAAGTAAGGAAAATCTGACTGAGGGGTAATTTTTAGCATTTCTATATCAACTTTATTTTTTACTTTTGAAGTCCTAATTTTGAAAGATAATAAAAAATATTTCATGGTTATGGTTGTCACGATTCAACAAATAGCCAATTCCTTAGGGTTCAGGAGGTATTAATCATTCGAGCCAACTTTCTCTGTTCCGTAAATGCATCTGTGGGCTGAGAAATCCTTTGATTGGCGTAGTCTTTTCATCAATCACAAGGCCATCTGTGCCCCGTGTGCTTCCCTAGCTCTTCACTCCACTTGTGTCCATCCCAAACCTTGGCCTCCATCTCAGCAACCGATGGATCATCCTCAAAGGTGGAAACACGCGGGAAGGATCGTTTTCACAAACTCCTCCTTTGCCTCTTGCCGTTCCCCCACAAATTCTGCCTTGTTGTGAGCACAGTCTAACTGTTTCCCTAATTATGTGTAGCATTCCCCTCTCAGTCAGAAGCACTAATTACATCTGGAACTTCAGTGTGCTTTTCATCCTCTGTAAACTGACAGCTGAAAAAACCCAGCGGTGCCTAGGGCACAAAAATCCATATATTTGCAGACATGTGGGGCAAGCAAAAGGGTGGTGTAGTCAAGGATAACAGGGAGCATAAAGCCAGCTCTGGTGGCCAGGTTCATTGGAAAAGGCAGTTTTAAACAGGGAAACATTGATTAGGATTACCTTGACCATGAAAAAAGGACGTAAAGATGCATATTTTGATATAGGTTGTGCACTGCTTGATAGCACTATGATCACCTGCTAGGTTTATCCTGGTGGAGGGACTAAGAGGATTTCATTTCCCACTGTGTTAAAATAAGCTGGGAATGTGCAATGGGATCTCACAGGGCCAGGGAAGTCTGATCTCCGGCGATTCCTCAGATTTCAAATAGTTAATATACCTTTAATCAATACATTGGATTCCTTTTCCAACCTTAATGGTTCTATAATTCCATGATTTCTTGATCTAAGAGGATGCACAGGACCTAAAATCAGAAAGGGAATTTTTCCCAGTTGTCCTTTTGGGGCTTGAGAGCAGGTCATATTTGTCTTCTGAGTTTTTACCGGAGTGTATCTGCCAAAGCACCATAAAAACACATAGAAAGTTTGTAAGAGAAAGTACCTCTCAGTATCTGAATTTATTTCACCATCAATTTCACCATCATTATTTCCCTGAGTGTATTTTCATAGTGATTTTAATCTGCACCTTTTCGAATTCACTTCTTTTCCCTAAGGAAGATATGGTTTTCATGAAGAATGAAAAGTGTGTGTTTGTGACCTGAGTCTGACATCCCATCTTCTAAACCTACCAGCTGTTGATCAAAGCTGTTTTACGAGGGGAAATACACACAGATATTTTCACTGGCATTTTTATTTACGTATTCTTGGGCTGATTCTTCAGGAAGTCTTCTAGACACTGTGGGGAAGTTCTTTCGGAGAGACATTAACATTCCAAAGACAGGAAGAGTATTCACAAGTTCAAAGTATATAAATTAACTAATAACAGCAATAAATGACCTTGGTGTTTTTTGGCAGCCTTCAGTTTCAGATAGCTAACACTCATGTGATCAATACTTTGCAGATAAGATGATATTTTGCAGGGCTACAGACCTCTGAACAATGTGAGATTTATTATGGGCCCCTTCTTGAGATGACAGTCTAAACATGACAGTATTTGAATAATTCATATAATCCAGTTAATGGCATTCATAACAACTACCTTTGGGACTAAAATAATGACTTAATAATAAGAACGAACAGACTAAGCAAGTTTTTAGTCTGTCTAATTATGTAAACTCTCTGAGGCATAAATTGAAAGTTCTCAACAAAAGCCAAATGAAGTAGGTGCTTTTTGATAATTCTCATAACATGTGTTCCTTCACATTAGCATTACGTGGGCCAAACAATCCTTGTATTTATGTTTTCCATACAAGTAGGGTTTAACCTATATTCTGATCTCCCCACAGAGAGGCAAATTAAATTAGTGTCCAATTTGCATCTCTGATTCTGCATGCCTAATTTGAGTCGTGTCTGTAAATAAGTCTTATTGCAGGTGGCAAAGGTGATGAGCTGTTTTTAGAGGGCTGGCAAGGCTGGGATGCAGGTGAATTTAGGGAAGCCCTGAGAGGTGTTTTTTGTCACACTGAGGTGTGATAGGCTGGAAAAAACAGGAGGATGAGTTTGCAGAGGATTTAACAGCAAAGTTCTGAAGAGGCTTTGCCAGGCCTGCATCCACAGAACTGAAACAAAATAGGTTGTGGTCAGAAAATCTGAGGGTTTAATTGATCTCTCCTTAAGCTGCAGTCCCACAATCATGCTGGGAATTATAATTTGCAAAGCAACCCCTAGCAAATGTTATTTGTCCTAGCTTATTACAAGACAACAATTTGTGCTGTAATGTGAATATTTTAAGATAAAACGTTGTTTTTCTCCATGGGGCAGACCTCCTTCCCATGGTCCTGCTAAGGATAAATCCCCACATTTCCTCGCTGGGTGCTGCTTAAACCACAATCACTGCCCCTCTGCTGACTGCATTGATGCCCTGAACTAAATCAGTGTTGAGGGGATTGTGCCAGGCCGTCCCTTTCCTGGGTTTATTAAAAACATTTCCATTGGCAAGCATCCCTATTTTTCATCGGAAAATGTTTCTCTGGAGGCTTTCTATCTCGCCTTGTCAGAATTATGACTTTAAAATAAAAAAAAAAAAAAGAAAAAGAAAAGAGACAAAAAAATTAAATTTCAATCCTTCAAAACCTGATGAGATCAGCAGGGAAGGGTTGCTGTAATAAATCTTTTAATGCCAGTATAACCTTGATCTCTTATTCAACCCCATTTTTATATGAGTAATGGTGAGTAGCAGTAAAAATATATTTACTTTGTGCTAGAAAAGATGAAGAATTATTTATGACAATGCTATTCCATCTCATAACTGAAACAGGTAAACACCTTTGTTCTCCATAAAATACATTTCTGTTTATGAATCTAAAACTACATTTAAGGTCTCAGACACCCAAGGTTTCATGTAGGCTTTAATTTGAGGATTTCTGGAAAGCTTGCTCTGGAAGAACACTTCAGACAAGGCTGCTCTGTAGAAAATGTTGGTGGCGTTATTGCTAACAATGAGATAACAAATGAGGGGAACCTGGTTATGGATTCTGTCCAGGAGCATCCCTAAAGTCACTCAGTCTTCTCATCCCTCTTCTCCTCTCCTACATGGAATAATGTAGATAAGACAGATGCATCTGGGTGGTTTTTTATCTTTTTTGCCAAGTATATAGCTTCTGCAAAGTGAATACGCTAACATTTGATCACAAATTGTGAGGGAAAGATGAACACCTTGCGCCGGTGCTGTCCCCAGTCCCTGCTGCTCTCTTACATTCACACATTACAACTCTGAATTTAATCTTCTTTTTTTCCTGCGGTTCTAAGGTTTGTAAAGCAAAGCTGAGAAGTTATTTATGGCCTTTGTTTTGTGGAGCCCTTTGGACTTGTTTATGAAAAACAAGCTCCTACATTAACTCACTACCACCAGGAGAGCTGCACACACTCCATGAAGATTTGCAGGGCTGGTTCTGAATTATGTTTGAAAACGGTGCACTGTACAATCAACAGGAACTCATAAAATTACTTTGTTTGTATTATCACTTTCTCACAGAGAAACAGCCGTTCTCACTTGTTTTATTTCCTTTCCAGTATGGATTTTTTCAGGTTCCAGTAAAATCTAGATTGGATACGTCTTCATTGGTGCAGACAGCTGAATTATTTAGCGTCCCCAAACAGATATGAGTGAGTCACTGGAGTCAGAAGCATTAGTACAGATTGTTTAATAGACAATTACTCCTACAGGACCAGTGCTGAGAGCAGTAAACACAGCACGCTGGTTACCTCTTCCCTCCTCTGGAGAAAGGCCACAGCTCTGTACCCTGCCGTGATCATCCCAGTGGTCTGGGTAATCTCAGAGCTGGGACGACTGTGGTGGCTGAAAGGAACAAGATTAGAAGAAATTTCAGGGACTTCTGAAAATAGTGGAGTTGATTTAATTCCCCAGCTCTTGGGCATACACTGCTCCAGGGGGTGCCTGCCTCGAGTAATTTTATTGGATTTGTTTTGTCCACATGGATGAACTCAGCGTGTAGCTGTGTCCCCAACAAAGGATCTGAGGTGACATTTCTCGTCCCAGTCCCTTAACTCACATGAGCTGAGCTGGCTCCGTGCCTGAGCTCTCCTTGTGCTTTCCTCTGTACCACCAACGTGATTTTGCACCTTCCACCTGTGTGATGGCATAATCCAGTTCCTGCAGAGTCAGATTTAAATAAATTGATATCAGACTGCTGGCTTTATTTTAAACGCAGTTTTACCTGAGCAGCTCAGTGTTCATCACTCATTCTCATCCCAGAAATCCTCCTCATTGGCATGCAAAATCCATTTGAGCAGATTCCATAACCCACAGGTGTGAAACAGAACCTTATCTGAGTTTCACAAAGTTCTTCATGCCATAGGGTTTTAGGGCACGGGGTGTCCTAGAATTGTAGCCAAATCCCTGGCAAATGGTACATGAGGCAAGTCCCATGGAAGTTCCTGGATGCAGGAATCCCCTCTGACCTGGGGCTGAATGCAGGTCCTTGAGCAGAGGTCGAGTGTCAAGTCTGAATCCATTGCTCTTAAAATAAATTTAAATGGCAAACAGTAAAACTGATCTTTTTCCTTCCCTCCTTCCTTCCTTCCTTCCTTCCTTCCTTCCTTCCTTCCTTCCTTCCTTCCTTCCTTCCTTCCTTCCTTCCTTCCTCTTTCTTTCTTCCTTTCTCTTTCTTCCTTCGACATGACAACATTTGATATATGACAACGTATGTTGAATCATGATATATGACATCATATGACTTATGATGACACGACATATCACATNTCTTTCTCTCTTTCTCTCTTTCTCTCTTTCTCTCTTTCTCTCTTTCTCTCTTTCTCTCTTTCCCTCTTTCTCTCTTTCTCTCTTCCCCTCTTTCTTTCTGTAAGTAAATTCTCCAAATGTCTATGCCAGTATCTTCCTCTTACAAGGCCTTTACTCTGACTTACTACTTAAATTACTGGGGTAAATCCCTCAAAACACTGTTGATCTTCTTTCATCCTTAATTTTTTCCAGTTCATCAAGGTAATGATAATGCATCCTTAATAAGTGCATCCCTTATGAATTACCTTTTTTAAAAAAGATATGTTATTCTTCTGTTCTTATCCTGGTGACTTTCACCTCTTTGTTTTAAAACATGATCACACACATAATTAAAATGTATAACTTTCTGTCCTAGATCTGAATCCACAAAGCAGAGATTCCTGTGCTGTTTTTCCTCACTAATGCCACAGAAAAACACTTTTGAAAAAGCTTTTAGTGCTAAACGATATAGTTCACATTTCTCCACAAGTTCCTACTGAAGTATATTAATTAAGAAATATTTCAGCATCTGCTTCATTATAGTCATTGCTGCAGTTGTAATATTTTCAATTTTTGCTAAGGTCTGACTTGAAAAATTACAAACATATAAAAGAACCCAAAGTTACAAAGGGAAAATTAATGCCTGGTATATTCATATGCACTGAAAAGACCTACCACAAGCATGACATTAGCCCAGGGTGGGATTTCTATATAAGCAAGCCACTGGCATTTGAAAACATTTTTTTCCCGCACTTCACTGGGATTTTCCTGCAAATCTTGATAGGATGTGTAGAACCAGTTGCAAAACAAAGTAGCCTGGTTTTATTTGTTATGTTGCATCACAAGATCACAAGGTTCAATAGTGCTTAAAGATCAGTTTGTGACTCAAGGGATGGATCCTGATCAAGAAATCCTCTAAAAATGAAAGATTCTGGAAATACGAATAGGACATCCAGTGGTTTAACCCATGGTTGCATTAGAAATTATTCTTTGTGAGTAAACAGGGAAGAAAAATCCCCATAAACTCTCGTCCAGAAAAACATCCCCAAGATTATTACCCTGAAAAAGCAAAATTGGTAACTCGGCTGCAAAAATATTATTTATATGCATCATTGGATCAAACAAAATTTATTTGGCATTGCATTATACGTTCCTTTTCCCATGCAGTGAAATGTGAAGATGCTCCCAGTCAGCAAATTATCAATGTCTGGATGTCTGGTTTCTGTTTCACTGTGTTTTCTAATTTGTTTTAGCAGACAGTATTCACTTCATTATTAGCAATTTTGTAAATACATGGAAAATTGGTTTACTTGCCTGTTAATTAATATTCTGAAATTCCACATACAGAATGAAATATGCATAAGAGACTTGGAGAAGTCTTTAACTGGATACTACCCCATGTTAACTACATTTTTAATGTAGTTATGGGAGTAATTGTAGTCTCTGGAGCTGTCCTCTTACAAATATAACATATTTATTTTGGTTTGTTTCCCCCTCTGGGGCACTAGGAATTGGGGAAAATAAGTTTTCCAAGGCTGCAAAATGGCATTAATCTCTCCTAATTTATACCTGTATAAATTCCTCGTGTGAGTCTGTTCTCCCCAGTGGAACTGCAAATGTTCCTGAGGTTTCCTGGTACCTGTGGGAAAGATCCTGTAAAAAATCTGGTGTTTTTATAGGAGGCTTCTCCTCTCTCAGTGGATCTAAACCTCAAAACACATTAGCGTATTGTTAATCTGAAGGTGTGGGCGCGTTTATTAATTTCTTGTAGGGAAAGCCATGGCAAAACTACACTGAAAGCCAACTATTTCAGAAAAGTAGCAGAGAAATAACCAGATTCACTGAAAAAACCAACAAAAATACAAACCAAATATAAAAACCCCAAAACAAAAACAAAAACAAAAACAAAAACAAAACAAAAACAAAACAAAAACAAAACAAAAACAAAAACAAAAACAAAAACAAACAAAAAACCCAACCAAAAAAAACAGAAGAAACCAAAAAATTCCATCTTTTGGAGAAGGAAACTGGAGGTTTCCTACTGTGCACACAGAGAGATCTCAAAACACCAAAGGCTGATCACCTTACATCTTTCACAGAGGTTGGATTTCGTTCCCAAGGGGGAGAAAGACTTCAGGCCATACTGTAAAAAATAAAGCAATTAAGGTGTTTGCCAGTGGTGCTGTCACCCTCTGAATCATCAGAGATGGCTCTCCCATGTTGCAGACGAATAAAGGAGGCAGAATTAAGGCTGTAGAGATAATGATGAATTTGTTCACTCTGAAATCTTCATTTTGTACTTCAAGGTGTTGTGTTCAGCTCAGACAAGCACACGGGGAATGCTCACATCCACATTGATATTTTGCTATTGACTGGTTTAGGATTAGCATTTCAGCCCTGATCTCTAGATATATGAATTTTCAGTGAGAGTCAAGAAAAAGTCTCATTTCTGTGCTCTCTGAACTTCCATGTGTTTTTACTTTTACAAAGAGGTTTCACTTGAAGCTGACTTGGGGTCTTTTGTATGATATTGCAAATTGGCTTCTAACAGAACAGAAGATTTAGCCTTTGGTGAATTATCACCCTGTTTCCTTTTCCTTTCAGGCAGGAAATATTTAGGAGCAACCCTATATGCCAGAATTAAGTGATGTCCCAGTAATACAACAGTAATGATCTGTATATCCATAATATATGTGTTCAGACATACAAGAAATAAACAGGCTTTTGGTTCATTTTTTTTTATTCATTATATGCATTTGTACATGAAATTAATGAAAGATAAAAAGAATTAATGAGAGTGTAAAAGCAGTAATTTTAAAGATATAGCTGTGCTTTTTTCTGTCATTTAAAGATTAAAAAAAAAAGGGAATTAAAAGAATCAAGGATTGTGTCCTGCAGATTAACAGTGTGCTGTTTTTTCAGATAAACCTGCAGAAGAAGATGCGAGTCACTGGAGTTATAACCCAGGGTGCCAAGAGGATTGGAAGTCCAGAATATGTAAAATCTTATAAAATTGCTTACAGTAATGACGGGAAGTCGTGGACAATGTACAAAGTAAAAGGCACAAAGGAAGACATGGTAAAATAAAGTCATCTGTATCTCAATACATCTCATGGGTTAGCTGCCTTCAGAAGTATGAGTTGTCTCTGGTATTTAGGCCTAATTGCCTGGCAGTATGACTTAGGTTTCACTATTATTATTTTTCTCTGGGGAAAAAAAAAAAAAAAAGAAAAAACAACAAATTTGCATTTTTTCTCTGCTAAAAATTTCTTATACCTTAATTGATGGTTGCATAAATGCTATTTCCCCAAGCTAGAATAATCCTGTTTATTACACTTAACTGATTTTCATATTAATTAGTTTACCAGTAATTACTCATTACTCTGTTTTCAATTTAGTTTTATTACATTGGCAGATTAGCGTTAACCCTTGGAAACACAGAACCCATTAATCAATGCTAATCTCTGTGCTGCACAAACGCTATCATCCAGCGGGGTGTGTGTGTTTACAGCTCATAGCTACCACTTATTTTTGATGGAGCTGTGCACACAAAGTAGGAAAAAAAACCTTTTACTGTGTGGGTTTGCATAGAACTAAAGCACTGTGCAGCATTAGATGCAGTTTCTCTATTAAGAAATTAAAATCTGTGTGAAGAGGTGCATAACAAGGGGGGAAAAAAGCACAAGGATATCTGTTTAGAGTGAGGGGCGAATAGGGGAATGCTGATAGGTTTAATTCACCCCCCCTGTGATCAGTGGGAGGGTGACTCTGCACTTCAGTGGGCACTGGATCGGGTTCTTGAACCAGAGGGGAACAAAAAAATAAATATCAGTCAGTGCAAATAAAACAGGCTAGATGGAACTGGGACTATTTTATATATGAATCAAGAAAAGAAGGCATAATTTAGTTGCATTAATAGCTTCAGTTTCTGGGAGTGACAAGACAGCAACCCTGGCTCAGCGCAGGTGGCAAACTCACCATGAGGCGACCCAAAGCCAGAACGTTTCACCGAAAAGCTTGTACCAGGGGGAAAACCTCTCATAGGCAGAACCATGCAGATGCTTTTGAGACATGGGAATTTTCTGGAGTTCCTACAATCCTCCTGACTCCTGTTTTTTGTGGCAACGTTGCTTCCCCGCAGGTGTTCCGTGGGAACGTGGACAACAACACCCCATACGCCAACTCCTTCACGCCGCCCATCAAGTCCCAGTACATCCGGCTGTACCCGCAGGTGTGCAGGAGGCACTGCACGCTCAGGATGGAGCTGCTGGGCTGCGAGCTCACAGGTGGGACATTTCTGCAGCCTCCAGCCCTGTGCCCCGCCCAGCATCGCTCAACCACTCTCATTTTACTCCCTGTGAGGTGCAGTTTGCCTGTTACCTCTTTTTGTCTGAGTTATAAAACCAGCAACACTGAGCTGAGCTAAGTGACAATGGTCAGTTGCGATAGGACAGCGGTAGAAGTAAGGGAGTTTGGTGTCAACCTAACAACGCTTCATAATTTTTCCCGTGAGCGTTGATCTACAATTGGTCAGTGTCAGAAAGGTCGTTTAGGAGATTTAAAAAGTGTTGATGGCTATGTGGGCTTGTCATGCACCACCCTGAGCAGACTGCAAGGCAGGGAGCCTACACCAAGGGATGGAGAAGGTTCCTGAGCCGCAGAGCTGTCTGTGCCCCGCTGTGGAGCCGTGGCAGCAGCAATTGTCACTCCTGGTTTGGGTAATTCCCGCTGGCTGCGGGGTGACACCACCCCTGTGCTGTGTGACATCCTCAGGGTGACCAGCCTGCTTCCCCTGCCTGTCCAACAACACACAACTTGGTTGGGCTGCTTTAGTCAAGATTTCAGTTTGAATTTGTTTTCTGG
Organism: Pardalotus punctatus; assembly: GCA_013400915.1. Classification (NCBI taxonomy): domain Eukaryota; kingdom Metazoa; phylum Chordata; class Aves; order Passeriformes; family Pardalotidae; genus Pardalotus; species Pardalotus punctatus. The sequence continues at coordinate 37,536 of VZTX01010639.1, read as the reverse complement.
CTTTAGCAGAAGCAGGGAAAGCATCTTGTGGCAAAAAGTAAATGAACAAGGGGAGCCAATATGAGCCCTCCTCAGATTCGAATTATGGCTCTGAAATGTAAAGCCTGACCTCTAGCCACCTTCTGCAAGAGCTCTGTTCCCTTAACAAATTCAGTAAAGCATGTAAATTTTTTTTATTTTTTTCAAGATATAAACCTTTTACTGGCGGGAGCACTCCACTGATTCATTTAAGAGTGATTTTTATGTAGCTGCCTGTTTACTCTACAAACAATAGTCAACCGGTTCACCAATGACACATCAAAACAGCTGGAGTTAAATAATTCTCAGTCCTCTAGTGACATCAAAACCAGATTCAGAAATGAAAAGTTAATGCATTAATCTCGGTGTAGCCCTTTTCCAATATAGCCAGGTTTAGGAGTAAATAGAAATTTCTGTCTAGCCGCTTTGGTCTATTAGTCTGGTTTGTTTTTTATGTCTTCCACTTCTGGAACCACAATTTAGAGCAAGTCCTTGCCAGAATGACTAGGAATTGTTTTGCTCAAAGACCTGTGAAAGCCGGTGAAGTGAATTCATTTTGGTGGTCTCCCAGCAGCTTCAGGGTCATCATTTCTTAAAGCTGTGGACAGCCAAGGCTCAGCAGAACAATTTCAGCCTCACTGAAAGAAGAGTATAATTACACAGACTGATTCACTCTTAATTCCAGGTGGTCTGTCTTGGGTGGAAAAGCACTTTGAGAGGTCAGGCTTCTCTGACATGCGCTGGTGCAGGAGGAGAGTCACTGCTGAGCAGAGGGAGCTTTCAGCATCAGGTCATCGCAAAAACTAACTCCTTCTTAGGACAAACTTCACTAAAATCCTCAGTGCAATCTGATTTAGTCTCATAAATAGCTTTACTTACCAGGACCCACAGTCAGATCTTATGGAAAACCACAATCAATGCTGGTGGAGTCAACCATCAATAAATTAGGCATTAATTTTCACAGCCTGTGTTCCTGCCTCGCTTGTGTTTTGCACATCCCTGTGTCCTCAATTCCCTTCCCCTCACAGAGTATTGATGTTGGGGGGAGAAACAGACCACAGCTCTTGTTTATTAGAATGCCTTTATTCACTAAGCTGTTATTAATAGCAGCACCAAGCTGTTGTTTTTAAAAACAGCCCGGTGTTCACCCAACAGTGTCACTCGCTCACGGAACTCGCTCAGACGTCTCCCTTCACGCGGGCAGCCCCTGCCATATGCTGCTGACAGCCGTGTTTTTGGTGCCTGTGCCCCAGCTCAGACAGCTCCTGGTGTCTGGGGTTTCTCAGTTCCTGCAGAGGATGTTGGCCCCCGGAATACAGGACTCACTCGCAGCAATCTTCTGTCGCAGAATGCCACTTATTGTAAAATCCACACCGTCACCAATGTTGCGGGGAACCTCATTTAAGAGAAACCTCATTTAAGAGAAACCTCACTTAAGAGACACCTCATTGAAGAGAAACCTCACTTAAGAGTCACCTCATTTAAGAGAAAGGCGCCATTTTCCGTTGGTGAATGAAGCAAGACACACAAATCAATATGATTTATAAGCAAGCTTCAATCCAAGCATTTATTTTTCAGGTTCACAGCCTTAAGTACATTTTTTGCAGCACCTAGCAATGTTACATGTCATAAAATCATTGGTTAGTAAGACTACTTGCCATTCTATCATTGGTTTATGGTACAGTCACATCAACCTGTTCCCACCTGCTCGTGGTCCCTACAATCTGATTTTTTCTATTCTCTTGACTACAATCCCTCTTTCATAGGCCTCGGTACTTTCCGGACCACCAAGGACATCGTCCTTGCAGTTATCTTCAAAATTCTGCCTTCTGCTCGCACAATGCCCTTTCTGTGCTCTGCAGGGGCAAACTCTGCACAGACACAGACTCTGGCATTCCATGGCCGCCTTGCTCCTCGAGCCATTTCTCCACAATCTTCTTCCTACGAACACCATTCACGCAGAACTCACACACAAGGGGGTTTTGCAACACCTGCATTTTCCCTTTTTTTTTTTTTGTTTATCCTCTGGATTGTCTAATCTGGAAAGGAATTATGTGTTTGTTATATACAGGCCAGGTTGGGTGGGGCTCTGAGCAGCCTGCTCCAGTGTGAGGTGTCCGTGCCCACGGGAATGCGGCTGGAAATGGATTTGAAACTTGAGGATTTTTAAAGGCCCTCTCAACCCAAACCACTATATGATTTACGAATATGAAGAAAAGCTTTAAAATCTGTTAGTTTTTAGAAGCAAAAAATATCACAGTATGAATAAAAAATAAAAAAAACTTCCCAAAAGACAAAAAAGTCTACCCAAAAACAAACAATAAACACAAAAGAACAAAAAACACAAACACAAATACAAACACAAACACAAAAACACACAAAAAACCAAACAAAACACCCAAACCAAAACCAATAAAAAAAAATGAAAAAGCAAAAACAAAAACCAACTTTGCCCTCAAATAAGTGACCTTTGCTGCTTTTGCCAATACTACACAAATCTTTGTGTGAGACAAGATTCATGCAGACTTTTGCATGCAGCTCCATTTGTGGGTTTGCCTTTGTTGCATTGGATGTTGAATATTTCCTTTGAGGGTTTGAGTTTTCTGAAAAGAAGAGATAGATGAGGGATATAGGATACAGAAGGAAGAGCAAAACATTGTGTCCCAGGAGAGTGAACAATGGAGAACTTTTGTGTTGATTCTGCCAATTTTCAGGTGCTAATCCACATTCATTCTCTCCCTACTCCTGTTTCATCAAGCTAGGCCAGGGAAGACATGCAAATTTTACCAAGTGAGATTTAAATATACAGAGGCATCAGGCATCATTCATCACATATGGAGATATCCAAAGCATCTCGAACATTCCAGACCAAGATGCTCCACTGGACATACCCATAAGTGTGTCTGCACCAGCTATCACTGACTTTAACAGGTGGTGAAATGAAAATGGAAATTGAGTCCTTTCACAGGGACATAGAAAAGCAAATTTAAAGATGCAGTGCAGTGGAGAGGAGAGGTTTCAGGGAGACATGAGCATCACTATAAAGGGATGACGACCTGCAGATGCAAAGTTCTGTGCTGGTTTGATGGTCCCATCCTTTGTGCTGTGGGTTGTGGCTCAGTCGTACAAACAGACTCGATCTCCTGAGGTGGGAGCTGGGAGATGCTGTTTTCTGTGACAGCACCCAGACATTGTCCTGCCACCCGTGTGCATCACGTTTCCCTCTTCTGATCTCATTGTTCTTCTCACTTTCTCCTGTTGCATTTTACAACTGCCTTGCCACCCCCTTTGGGGCCGTGGAGGAGGCAGGAGAGTGTAAAATCCCATTAATTCATGCACGCATGCACAGGCACACGGGCAGACACAGCTGTTGTTTCATAAATCAATAATAATACCCAGAAAAGATAGAACTGTTCTTGATGGATTGGGCCAGCGCTGAATTCCAGCTTTGACAACCCATGGTTTTGTGTCAGGAGCCTCCTTCAGGTTCCTGGGATGAGGCATTCTTGCTGAGAGTCCTTGTGATCCTGGGGTGATACTTTAGGATTTAATAATAAGCAAAGTCCTTCCCCAAAGCAGCAGATTAGTCTCTCTCATTTGTGATATCAATTGCTCCCTCCCACTCCCAGGAAATTTTTTTTTTGTGGGGTTTTGAACGAGTCCATTCTACAGACAAGGCTGTGCAATTTCCATTTGTGAGCTGAGAATCAGTTCTGAAAGACTCGGGAATTTTTCAAAAGTTAATTCTGTTTCCTCTCTTTTTTTTTTCATTTGTTTGCTTGGGTTTTTTTTTTTTTTTCTTTTAATTTTACACAAAGCCTGTCAGTACTCAAATTTTAAATACAGGAGATACTGCCTTAGAGATCATGTTGTTAGTATTATTATGTGTGTCTGATAATGCAGGTTTCCTCCTACTGTTAACCTCCCACAAAGGGCCTGTGGTCTTGCCTTGCTGATTAAATCTCTAATAATTCCACTGAATTCTGTGCACTAAACCTATGAGACAAACAGAACACAGAATCTGACAAAAAGCTCTTCGCTTGTAAGTTTTAAAAAAAGAATCAGGTCTTTAACCATGGGTAAACATACTGTGAGGGAAATAGGCTTTTAAGGCAAAGAGAACCACGCTGGATCTTGGGCTCACTCGATGAGTTATGGCGATTTAAAATGTTTAAAGGTTATTGGAGATTTAGTGGGGTCAGGTCAGCCACTGGGCATGTTCCCTGAATTTGTGAAGTGAAAACTTCATGATAACTGCACCTATGCAGATTTTTGACTGCTGGGACAGGAAGGAAAGAGAATACATCTTATTTTTTTTACGTTCTCATCTCCATCTTCTCCATCTCTTACCTTACCTCAACCATCAAGCATCACTCCACACCCCAACCATATATCCATGTTTCCTATCCTAGCAGCCTTCTCTCTCTCAGCCACTTGCCTTTCTTTCCCTGATTTTTTTTGTTTAAATCTCAAAACCATGCAGCTCATCTGCCCGCTTTACTTTCCAGTGCTGCTGTTGAAGGGTGTCTCTTCTATTTCGCCATTTCTTTTCCCCTTTTCTTCACCTAAATTTACCTTCCACATTCCCAGCAAGGCAGAGGAACACAGAGCTACTTACCAGTTTTTATTCTTATCTTTTTTCATGCAGAACAGAGAAGGGAGAAGCCCAAGATTTATCTTTGCTACGGTCAAAATAACTCAATGGTGTGGGATGTCCACAAGCAAATAAGCCATTAATTATTGATTACTCCTAAGTGATAACCCCCTGCTATTCTCCCTCCTTCACAATTGTTTCCCTGTGGTCTCCCCTCCTCCCGTGGGTTTTGGGCTTTCTGGATTTTTAGCTAGATGTGAAGTAGTTCAAAAGTGTAAAAGAGCTCAGTGCTTGTTAGCATTTTATTTCAGCAGTGGCTTTAAGAAAAATTAATGTTTCCTCGGTAAGCGAACACATGGTTTATGTGAGGTGGCATAAAAGCGTGAGGAAAATCAAACTGAACAGGGAAAGCAATATTTTCCTGCTGGACAGGAAAATAAAAATGAGATAAACACAGACAAAAGTCATCTTTTCATTTTGTTTTGCATCATAAATTTATGCCAGGATAAAATATGTTGAATTCTCTATCTTGATTTTGACTTGCCCAAGCAATTGCTGAAACAAAGCGCCTTGAATTGACTGTTTTTCATTTTTTTCATTTTCAAATTCCTTCAACAATAGCCTTGATTAAAGTCTTTTCTTCAAGAATTGCAGGTTTTCTTTGCCCTAACAGAAAACCTAAACCCGTCACAGGGGTAAGCAGGCAGTGCCACTGATCTTGTGCTGCTGTTCCAGGTTGCTCTGAGCCCCTGGGGATGAAATCAGGGCACATTCAGGACTTCCAGATCACGGCCTCCAGCGTTTTCCGCACGCTCAACATGGACATGTTCGCCTGGGAGCCCAGGAAAGCCCGGCTGGACAAGCAAGGCAAAGTCAACGCCTGGACCTCTGGCCACAATGACCAGTCACAGTGGCTGCAGGTAAAGTTCCACATGGATTTTCCCAGTTATTTGTCTTTTTTTTGTGTTTCAGGTGTGGGGGCAGTTATTATCTATTATATATTNTATTTATTATTATATCTCTGGTTTATTTCTATGTTGATATTGCTGATATTGTTGACATTATTCTGTTTCTGAGTGTAACCATCCCAACTCTGCCACGTGGAAGCGATGAAGCTCTGACATCCCGACAGATCTTGGTGTCTTTGTTATCACAGCTGCAGAAAACTGCCCAGGAGTGCCTCCCCTAGCCCTAATTTTCCTCTGTTAATGAACAAAAATGGTAGTTGCAGGCCTGTTTCACCAAATTCTCATTTGTTGAGAGAGATTAGTTTATTTCCCTCCCTCCCGTCCTTCCCTGGAAAAGCATATTTACTTTCAGCTCCATGCACCTTAGCAAATCCCACACGTGGAAATTATCTTTGTTTAATTGGGGCTGCTCAAAATTACCTTCTGAGGGGGCTCTGGAGCCAGCCAGACTGATCCATCTCCTGAATTCGTTATAAACCCGAGCACAGGGCGTGCTTGCAGCCCAGCAGCGATTCATTCGAGTCGCTAATGTGAGAGATTGCAATAAATCACCGGTGTGGGAGCCTGTTTGACCAGCCCCTGACACATTTACATTTTTTGAACTGTTGAAAATAGCAGTGTTTTCAGTCAGCTGCCAGTTTGCAGCGCAGCTCTCAGTGGGAAGCCTCAATAGCACAAGACGTGGCCAAAAACCCCCTGCAATCTCTCCACATATAAATTATGACATATTAGCCTTTTTGCCTCCAGTTGCTAAGCAAGTTTGGAATATGATTACTTTTTTTTTTTTTTTTCTCCCAAGTTTACACATTTTCTGTAAAAGGAAGGTGCAGTCACCCTATTTATTTAACTTTGGAATAGCTGAAGGTGCCAGAATTTGCTAAAAAATGTTATGGCTGTGTTTTATGGTGGAGAAGCAGGTGAGAATGTTTCTCCACAGGAAAGAGGGGTAGTTGCATCATATTTTAGCCCCATCAGTGAAACCAAGGACGTGCAGGAGCTCCACACAGAAATTTCCCATTTTGTGTTCTTGCTCCTGTGGATGACAGTGGATTTTTAATTAACTACAGATGGCAAGGCGCTGCATATTTAATCCATATATCCTAAAATTTTTCATGCTGTTATAAGTCTTGCTATGTTTGAATTTACCTGAACCTGCAAATTTAATCTGACCACTCGCATAGAGTCTGCAAGTCCTTGGAATAATTTTCATTGTCTGATCAAAAAGAAAGTTGTGAAGAAAAACTCATTTTTAGTTAGTTAGTCATATGGCTACATACTGAGTTCAACAACTGTATGGGAATATTAACAATCTACCTTTTCCTGAAAATCATTATACATAATGATAATTCTTTAAAAAAGGATCCTAATATTTCATTTTTAGGAACAAAAAAACAAAATACCAGAACAAAACAAAACAAAAAACCACGAGGCATTAAATCCACTTCTTTTTCAGTGCTTAGGGTGGTCATTAGCTTCTGCTATAGGCTGGTTATTCTGAATTCGGGACATGAACTGAGATGGTTTCACATGCTTCAAGTGTAGGTAATGATTCTGTAAAAGAGACACCTCTGACATTTTAATTCGCCTGTTCATTTTTGTTCTCTCTGCTGGTTCTTCTCCGTGGTTTTTTGTGTTTTTTCTCCTTAAAACACAGAGAATTATATTGTAGCCTTATAAGACATTGACTGAAAAATTTATCATCACGCTGCTGCTTTCACAGAGTTCAGTCAAAACACATTTGTAAGAAAAAGCATGTGAAAGAAAATGCATCTGTACGCCCTCCTCCCTCAGCCATTCCACAAAGAATTAGGCCCAGGGTGATCCCATAGTACCCTGAAATGGGCTTAAAGATCCCATGGTACCCTGAAATGGGCTTAAAGATCCCATGGTACCCTGAAATGGGCTTAAAGTCAGACATTTAGCCCAGATTCATGGGTTTTGCTAAAGCAGCTGGCCTACCAATATCATACTCCCCATGTTAAATTTCCATGTCTTTTGGTCTCTGCATGGCTTTCTTGCTTTATATTTTCTAATTTTCTTGAGAAAGCCTTCACAACTGGGGAAAAACCTGTTGTTTGCCTTTAGGGATTGTTGTTGTGGTGGATGTGGCCCGAGTAATTGTTGTTTTGGGGCATCCTTGCCTAAACACCATCGCTGTCAAGAATTCCTCTGTTTAAAATCTGTTCTGACATCCATCTCAGAGCCCCTGCTCTGATGATCTTTGCTGAGAGCTGATGAGATTTGATGAACATGCATCAAATGCTACCTGCGCTTTTGGGCGAACCCAAGAGAAAAATTATTCTCCGTTGGGAGCTGGGACTGTTTTTCTGGGTTTTCTCTCAAAAAGGATAACTCTGAATCTTCTGTGTGTTCTAAAACGGAGCCGTTAACACTTGAGCTCTTTGTTTTAAAGTGTTTTGGATTGCTGCATCCATAATTTAGCTCCAGAAGCAGGAATATGAAGTATTTTGTGTCTCCAGGCACAGACTGTGCATTCTTGGGCACGAAAAGAGCACTCACCTCAATCATGCTGCAGTTGTTGAAAATCTGCTGTGATTTAGACTCTGCAATCTCCAGGTTCCACAAATAACATTTATTTACACCAAACACCACCATTAGTGATGAAAAAAAATGTATTTTCTTGACATGAAGCGAAAGTTAAATAGATGAGATGACCAGAATTGTACTTTTCTAGCTCAGACATAACCTGGAGCTAAATTCCCCACGTGCTTCCTCAGAGACACCCTTGTCATTCATTTAAAGAGGATGCTGCAGGTTTTTGGAGTGTTTAGGCTTCTTTTGGACACAATCCAGGATTGCTTTTCCATTTGGTCACCCCACTGCCTGTTTCTTTAGTTATTTGGTATCAAAGGATGTGACAGAGAACTTCCTGCCCTGTGCCCAAAATGAGGCACTGAGGCTGTAAAAATTATTGAAAATAAGTGCTACTGATCTTTCAGAGGCTTGGAGAAAGCTCTTGTAAATAGATTTTCACCATCTCATTTTCCCTGCTAAGGCTACAATTCAAAATAATTAACATTTTCCTCAAAATCCATGCCTGCTCTACTACTAATTTTCTGCTGTTACAGATTGTGAAATCAGAGCAGCAGTTTAAACTCCCTTTTCTTTATTTAGTGGTAGTTAAATTCTGGCATCTCACTTCATTTCTCCTCCCCACTCAACCACCCCCTTTGCACGAATTATTTTGTGTGTTACCCTAGCCCTAACTTTGTAACCATTCCAGAGTATTGGCACTATTTTATCTCAAAACTGATGACATCTTGGGTTTTTTGAAGGCAACAATGTCATATTGTAATATTTCTCCTGCTGATTGTGGAATCAGCTAAGCACTGTTAGAGAAAAAGCAGTTGCTGATAAACAGATTATTGGGAGATTGGCAGAACAACCCTTATACCTACATTTATAAAAATGTGATTATTTCCAGTAGTACAATGCATTTGGATAGGGTGTTTTCCTGCCAAACTAATCTCCAGTGTTATACAATATTACTGAGATTCTTTATCAACACCATTAGAAAATGATTATCTCAGTGCTGCGATCAAATTATTCTTTCAGTTTAATGCACAACCATCTTTTTCACATCAAAATGCCTCTTGTTTGAAAACAAAGGCAGAATTTTATTCCAAACAATTATCTTTTTTGTTATATATATATACAAAACCCATCTCTATCATGCCATGATATGATCTACTTGTATTCATTTTCTAGTTTTTATTTACAGTGCTCAAGCTTCCAAATGATCAAATGCAAGAGTTGTTGTTGAAAAGCTAAGCCAAACCCAGCTTCTAATATTTTTTTCTAGAGTAGTTTGCAGAAATGGAAATGTGTCTTTACTCTGCCAGCCACAGAGAAAATGGACAATTCACTTAAGTTATAAGAGGAATTTTTGAATTAAGAAAGTTACAAGAGGGGACTCCTTCCCTTCTTTTAATATGGGAAGAGAACAATGTTTTTCATCTCATATTGGTTAGCTGAGCTTGTTTCAATGCTGGAGTTCATCTGTCTCTAAAAACAAGATTCATTTTTTTACTCTCTCACATGGTGTTTGTTTCTTGCCTTGTGAGTTATTGCACCTGACTCTTTCCCCCCTTTTTTTGGATGTATTAATCTGTTTATTTGTAATGAATTCTGCAGAGTCTTTCTAGATAGAAACTTGCAGTACTGTAGCAGTTCCTGAATGCAGAAAACAATTCATAAGGAGAAAATCGTGTGGATTGTTCCATTGTCTTTAGACAATTTGTGTCATTGGCAAAGCATATATTAATTCCAGAACTGGTTAAAGTAGCCAAATAAGAGATTTATGTCTGGCCTCCAGTTTAATTGTTTTAACACCCACACTCTGTGAAAAAAAAACAAAACCAAAAAAACCCAAAAACAAAAACCAGAAAATGCTTAACAACATCTTAATTAAATAAGGACTTGAAAGACACAAAATTGGAATGGGATGAAATGTTTGCTTAAGACCAATCTGGTAATTAACATAATGAGGAAATTGCATGACTTCTGGAAGGGTTGGATTGTTAAACTGCGTGTCGTGCCTGGTCTTGGAAAGATGGGGTGTTCTGTAGGGGCTGTGAACTGAAATATATCACATTATAAACAGAGAAAACCTGTATTTCTCTGCAACTTCAATAAACCATGGTCATCACCACCACAAAAACAGTCAATGTCCTTTACAAGAAAAAAAACCAAAAGTGATGTCTGGTTCTCCAGACACAGCGCTGGTGTTGTTTTTTTTACTAGAATTTCTCACAATTCCAAAGTTCTCAGATTTCAGGTAGCAAAACAAAATTTGTGCAGAGATTGGCTTATATTTGTGCTTTTTATCAGGATCTAAAAATAATTTGCAGTCAATACGGATCACTTGATCTTTTCAGTGCAAAATCATCTCCTTTCTGGCAGCTTCACTCCTCCTTGAAGGACTTAATTTGGACACTGAGGTTTGGCATCCCCCTGTTCTTGTGGCTAACTCGATATCACAGAGTGATATCGTGATATTCTGTGATATCATGTGATATCGTTATATTCTGTGATATCATGTGATATCGTTATATTGTGTGATATATTGTGATATCATGTGATATTTTGTGATATCATGTGATATCATGTGATATCGTGTGATATTTTGTGATATCATGTGATATTTTGTGATATCATGTGATATCATGTGATATCGTGTGATATTGTGTGGTATTTTGTGATATCATGTGATATCATGTGATATCGTGTGATATCGTGTGATATTTTGTGATATCATGTGATATCGTGTGATATCACGTGATACCATGTGATATCATGTGATATTCCATTCGCACAGCCCGGTGGTTCACAGGGTGCAGCAAAATCTCGAGGCAAGCTGGGAATAAATTATTGACACGGATCTTTGCCAGGCGCTTGCTGTAGATAAATTTTCCTGCCAAAAAGCAGCCAGTAGTAGAGCAAGGTAGTAACGGAGCAAGAGCTCTGAGTGATTTAGTCAAAGACAAAAGCAGATAAAGAGTGATGCCCACTTCTAAATCGCACACTGGTGAATTTACTGACTTTGCACTGCCCAGGATGGAATGTTAAACAGGTCACTTTATTCACCTCTTCAATTGCCTGTAAACCATAGACTTAATTTTGCAACTAGATGGTCAATATTTTAGGGCAGTGTGCAACTCAAGATGACAAGATGAACAAAAAGCTTTTTTTCTTTCTTTCTTTTTTTTTTTTTTAAATCAATGTACGTTGCAAATCTGTTTTTAACAGTGCTAACAAACATATATCTTACAGAAATGGTATTAGAATCTATGCCTTGATTTCCTACTCAGAGTTATCTTCCAGCAGTATTTGGTGGCCATTCTGGAGGTCACACTCTGACTCAGTTTTTTTCCCTAAATCATTTCAAATTAAATGCATTATTCACATTAATAATGTTACTAAATTGCACATTTCAGCATCGCCCTTCCTAAATTGCTTTTGACTTTGCAAAGCTTTCTTCTGCAATTCGTTTTATGGAAATGTTTATAATAGTAATTGAATTTAAGCCCAGAAATTAAATAAGGAAGCATAAAATCTTGGTTTATTTTGCCTTTTAAATGCATTATTTAGGCTGTATTCTATCATTTAGGTGGCAAAGTCTGAAGCCTCTATAGAATCATTGCTTTTACTCTGGCAAAATACGGAGAGATTGTTAGAAGGACAGGCAGAGTACAGGAGCTCTGTGTCACAAGTTGTCCTGAAAATAACATGAGATAGATACAGCATGATTATATTCTGTGATAAAAATTCTGTGAGATGTCATCTTCATAGAATCAGAATCATCAAGGTTGGAAGAGACTTTTAAGATCAAAAAGTCCAACCATCAATCCAGCACCACCACTGTAACCCCTAAACCACTGAACCATGAACAAAGACTCTATCTGAGTTATAAATTAGATTTGGATAAGATTTTATAAGAGAAAAATGTTGTATTTCACCAAGTCCTGCTCCGTTCATTGAAATATATTCCATAATTTCTCTGTTAAGCCTTCAGTAAAAACTAAGGGGTTAAACCAGCGCTCCAGAGCCTGTCTGTGACACAAAACAAATTCATCACCATTAACAAAAATTGCTTGAGAAGTTTCCATAAGCTGTGGAACCCTGTACAGCTCTAAAGCGCTGCAAGAGACTTCTGTCAGCTCCCTCACTGACTCGTAGTTTTTCTCTGTGTGTCACTCCCCTGCAGATGAAAGTTAAATTGAGTAATGACCCATTTCCTTTACAATAACAGGTTTTGATGTTGCTTCAGAAAATCTGGGAGTGTAAGCAAAAACTGCCTGGTTGTTGTGAGTTTTGATGTACACAGGATCTGAGTCTGGAGTGGTTTTTTTTGTTGCTGTGTGTTTACAGTGGAAATGTTGGTGTTGCTTGATGCCCCCTGGCAGCACCTTCTGAAAAGGCAATACATGAAATTTTAATGGAAAGATGTTAGTTTTTCATTGTTTTAAATTCCTGCCCGTTTTACCAAGCTATCATTTCCACTGGCTTGAAATAATAATTCTGTCTGTTTGTGAAACAGAGGTACATTGTCCTTGCCCTCTCTTAAAATAAGAAAATGGCTGCACAATTGTCAAGGTAGGAATACAGAAAGAAAAGGTCTCAATGTGTTTCTTATTCGTGCCCTCTTCTTCCAAGGCAGTGTTTCAAAATAGCATCCACTCTTTCGTAATAAAATTGTTTGCTGTTTTCCCAGCTACCCCTGAATTAGTTTTTGACTCAAGCAGAGCTGGTCACAGTTGTTGCCCCACAATACTTGACAAGAAAAAAGGATGACAAAGAGAAAATACAGGTGATGGAGAGGAGCGAAGCGACCTTGTCAAGGTCAACTGTCTTTAAGTAGCAAAAAATACCTGATGTAAACACAGATGAGACAAAAGCCAGAGCACAATGAGAGTGAAAGAATGGAGTGAACCTGAGTCTAGTTCTGTTTTCTAAGTTAATGCTTTATTAACTGGGATGTGATATTTTTATTAGCCCTGCACATATTTTCCCAAATATTACTCCTTGACTAAGCAAGATGCTTAGTATTTTCTTCATGTATCTGTCAGGATCTCATGAGTGAAATATACCAGGGTCAAGGGAAGACATTCTTTGAATAAGACTCAATTTTGCATTCTTTTCATGCCACTTTGAAAACACAGTGTCGTTTATTGAGAGATTCTAGTTGACTTCAGAACATTTTGGCTCAAAATCTGATATTCATTTTTTTGTTCTGTTTCCTGCATAAAGAACAGAGAAACAGATTGATTCCTGTCTTGTCAAATGAGGAACAGAGATTGCATCTTTTTTAGCTAAGTAAATAATGAAATGGAAACACAAACATGAAGAAGGAGTGCTAGAAATGGAACTTCAAATTAATCTAAATCTGGAGGCAACAAACCATCTTGCATCTTTCTTCAGAGGATGGGCAAATGTGCTTGAAACCAGGCTGACATTTACCTAGCAGTAAGCAGAAAATGAAATACTCATATCTCAGCGTGTTAAAGCATCACAAAAAGTAGATCCAAGCATTTCTCTCACGGTTTCTGAATCTTAACCTATTCATTGGTTTCATCATGGTTTGTTTTGTTTTTTTTTTCCCTAATAACACCCTGCTCGCAGTCAAATGTTGATCCCAGCAGAATATTTGGCTTTTTTTTTCCTTTCTGATTCCCCTGTTAAGTCAGGTGTGTCTCTACAGCAACGTGCTGTGCAAGACCCTCTTTCCACTCTGGTTAATAACATTCATCCTGCTCGCTCCTCAAGCAACGCAAGAGCAGTTTCCCTGTCAGAAAACATGACATAAAAGGGAAATCTCAGCAGAGAAGAGACTTTAAAAGGGAAATCACTGCAGACATGAAAATACTGCAACTAAACATTTCCCCAATTATCTGGGTCTTGTTCAGGAGCACCTTGAGACTTGTAATATGAAGTGTCGAGACAGGATTTTATCAGAATTTCCTCGCTGGTTTTTTTGGGCTTGTGTCTCTGTTTACATCACCTCGCTTACTCAATAGGCATAAAGATATAAATGGAGACTTTTTTTTTTCAGAGTGGAGCCATGTTTTTTAATCTTATATTTCATTTATGACATTAGGACAGAGCTGAGAAGATACCTGAGATGACAGTACTTGTACTTACATTTGGTAGTTTTCTCTAAAATAAGCCAGAAAATAGGTTATTTTAAAGGAATACATGCTTTGGAAGTTAGTCCTTGGGATTACAAGAACTTCCTGCTTAATTATGTACTATACATAACCAAGCCTTAATTGCTTTTGTTGCTGGAGTGATCTCCTTAGAAGCTTCATGTTTAATTAACTACAAGATATATTAATCCTATTTCAAGCCATCCTTTCTTTCTTGTATAATTAAGCAGAAAAGTATTTTCACAATTACAAATTAATTCTATATATAGCTAGTGAAAACACCTTCATAAAGAAAAAACAGACTTTTTTTTTTTTTTTCCCAATGACAGAAGTAAAAATATTTAGACCCATCTTAATGGGTCTTCTTTTTTAAGATGTAATGAGAGTTACAGCAATAATGTCTTTGGCTAAGAATTATTAAGAACAAAGCTATCAGAATATCACTTAAAGGCCTCACTGCAGATGGTTAATGACCTCCCTTTGGCAGCTTCAGAAATTCAAAGGCTTGATGTGGTATTTGTAAATATTGGAACAGACCCTCCCTACGTGTTCCTTTATCTGAAATTATTTTTCTTGAGATTATTTTACTTTGAGATGTTCTTTGGTTTGTCTCATTTGTGCTTTGTCTGCGCTACCTCAAACACTGCTGCTATAACACAGAATAGAAAAAAAAAATTTGCGTTTGTGTTTTGCTCCATAATCCTGAACATCCTCAACTTTTAGGGGTGGCACTGATGGAATTAGAGGATCTTTAAGGTGCCTTCCATTTTTCACAACACCTGCCACAAAACTATTTATTCTTTTCACTTTTCCCCCAAAAGTACACACACGTATAAACAGCGGGACCAGAGTAGGATTTGTTTTGCCTTCCAAGTCACATCAGAAAGGTTGTTTTTTGTTTGAGAGGCGCTTAAAGTCTTTTTTTTCCAAGGTTCACAGCAATAATTCACAGTCCTTAAAAGTCTTTTGATATTAAAAATTAAATCTCTGTTTTATGAGAATTTAAGGGGTTATTATTAGCGAGTCTTAACATTATTCCCATTATGTTCTTCATTCCCCACCCTACTGTATGCAATTTTGTGCTGCTAAGGGAATATGACACTGTAAATATGAGCAACATGATTTTTTTGAAAATTTTAATATAATTTTCCCTTTAAAATGTCATCATAGACAAAATTCAGGGGAATGAAGAGTCTTTTGAGAGTTTTTGTGTGTGTGAGTTACTTTTTATCTCTGCAGATGCACCTCTTTTCCACTATAATTTTTTCAATTTTCTGATTGCATTGCACTCTACTGGGAAAATGTCATAAAAAGTTATCTGGTTTTAGTTCTAATGAAACAATAATGACACCTTCTATTAGAGCAAGAGAGGATGGGCAGTGAAAGACCACAGCATTGTAATTTTCTGACCCTCTGAAAAGTTAAATTTCAAGTGGAATAATGGCATTCTGGGGTAAATGGAGCAATTGGAAATAAATGCTGTCATGTTCAGTAGCATCCAGCTCTGTGATTTAAAAAAAAAATCTGTCATCTATTATGTTATCTCACTCAGAGGGTGGAAATTGTGGCTAATCAATTTGCATTGCAGTCCTCCCACACTGCATGAAGTTTTCCGTTTCATTTTGGCTGAAATGAGAACTGAATTCTGCGAATTAGGTTTTATTTCTTGCATATAAAAGATATAAGCAAGTTAAACTTTAATGCAGAAGAAAATAAATGAAAACATTAAAATTAATTATTCAAATTTAATCTGCTCCTCAGTTTTCCAGAGACCTGTAAATCTCATTTTAGCATGGCACTTTGTGCCATTTAGGCAACGTGGTCTTTAAAACTGAAATACAGACTCCACGAGCATCTTTCTGGACAATTTGATCATCTGTCAGTTTGTGTTGTAGCATTGCATTATTTCACAGATTAAAGGGAAGAGCATGAAAAGAAACTCAAAAAGAAACATGCTCTAAAAAGGCATGGCTGTTAAAACACAGATCCCTTCACTGAGCTGCACTTGATTTTAGTTGTCATGTAGCAGGGATTGAAATAAGGCAGGCACTTCTGTTCCTTATATCAATTAGTTTATCACACCAACTTTAGGACCAAATTGCTGTTTAGAGGATTTTTTCAGCTCAAGAGCTGCCATTGACTGAAATAGAATACAAAATGTTGGGGTTTTTTTGTTTTGTTTTGTTTTGTTTTTTTTTTTACAGAAAGGTCAATATCCAAGATAAACAATGTCTGCTTGAAGTAAGGATAAAAGTAGCCAACTGATGTATGTTCAGATATGTTTTTTTCACTTTGAGCCAAATCTTCTAAGTTCTCTGTAGGTACCATTATTTTTAAAAAAAAGTCAGAGTACAGAGCAACAGGTTTGTTATGCAGTATAAAGCATTTTTCACTATATAAGAATTAAATGGGGAGTAGCAGGTGGCAGGTTTATACAAATGAGATAAATATATTCATATTAAGAGCAAGCATTGAGCTTGCTATTGTAGTGACAGTCCATAACACCCACCACCTACAGACTCTAAGAACTCAGGATTTGGGAATTTCATTCTTTCTGTACCTCTTTTTCTCCTCTGTGCTGCCCATAGGTGAATAAAAACTGCCCCAGGTGCCTGGATGAGGGAAGCATATGAGACAGGGACCAGGGGATATCAGCAGTCAGGTTTTAGGGGGTGGTTTTACACAGTGCAGGATGGACCAGAGAAACTCTGAAAATTTATTTTGTGCCTTTGAGAAGAAGATTTGAGTCCAACGAGGGGCTGGACATGATCTCAACCAGTACTTCTAGGAAAAAAACCATTGGAAATTACTAGATGGATAGAACATGAGGGTCAAGGAATTGCCTTATCTGAAAGTGAATGAAAAATGCAAATATATGAATATATGAATGAAAAATGTAAATATATATATAGATATATAGAGAGATATATGTATATATGTATATATGTATATATGTATATATGTATATATGTATATATGTATATGTGTGTATATGTATATGTGTGTATATGTATATGTGTATATATGTATATATGTATATATGTATATATGTATATGTGTATATGTGTATATGTGTATATATGCATATATGTATATGTGTATATATGTATATGAATATACCTTGCCTTTTGAATGTGTTTTGTTTTGTTTTTCAGGGTTTTGTCAGGTTTTTTTGGTGTTTTTTGGGGGGTTTTTTTAGGTTTCTGTGCACATGTGTGACCTGGCAATCAAAACAGTTTCTCCAATGAGATGTCATAACTCCATTTACTCAAGAATAATGTCAAAAAGAATAATTTATGGATGCTGATCTGGCTTGATAGAGCTTTCAGGTTTATCTCTGCAGAATCATATCCTGCAACTGTTGCTCTGATTCACAGTGGGATGTTTCCTGTAAAAAGATAACTTTGATATGACTCTTAACTTTGCACCGGTGTGTCTAAATTTTTTCCTAAATCAATTTAGGCAAATCTAAGCAAGTCACTGGTACTCCACCACTTAAATCTCACTTAAAGGGAGGCAAAGCAAAATAAGGGAAATTACTGATTACCTGAGATACTTCTCTGGGAGATAAAAAATAAACACCCTGTTCTCTCCATTGAATCCACTGAGCTGACATGGTTACCTTTGGTTAGGAGCCTACCTTTAAAAAAAAAAAAAAAAAAAAAAAAAAAAAAAAAAAAAAAATATTAAAAAAACTATCCAAACTTGTCATGCAGTATGTTCACTTGAAGTCATTTTAATACAATTACCCAACTGTTTGGGTTTTTTCAGTGTTACTAGGCTAATAATCTGAAATACATCTCTCCACAATAATTTCAAATGGCCTTGCACCCTCTGAAGTTGACACATGCCTTTTCCATTCAGCCCCAGGGAAATGGAGAAAATCCTGGGGGCTGGCAGTGAGGACAGATTGTGTGGACAGATAACATGAAGTCCTCAGGATTTTCTTTCAGCAGATCTGCTGGTTTCATTCCATCACTGAGCTGAAAAGTTCCTCAGGTGCTGGCAGGTGGACAAGGAGGGTCAGAGGTACCTGGTGTCTGCCAAGGAAATTCCCTATATCTTATAAATCCTCCGTGTGCATGTGTTCCTCTTTTGATTCCTACGTTTTTCACCTCAAGCACTCTGCAGTATTTCACATTTTGTGGCTGATGCAACTTCAGCACAGAATGAATCACCTACATAGAAACTGAGCAGGTAGCCAGGAGAACGACACACTTGATGTAATTACCGAATAATAATTGTTTCATTTTCAGTGTCTCTAACCCCTTAAATGACCATTAAGTGTGTTACTGTCAAGTGATCCCCACAATATTCTTTCAGCTATGATGTGAAATTGCACAGAGGAGTTTACACCTCATTAAGGAATTCAAAATTATTTAGATGGATAGAAAATAGTTTTTGACAGAAAACTGTTTCAGTGTTACTGACGATCAATGAAATTTTAAAAGTACTGACAGCTGCTTTGATTTATACATATTACAATATTTTCCAGCCTGATTTAAATTTAAAAAATACATATTTAAATGTTTAAATGTATTAAATACATTCCAAATATCCAAACTCACCCGTTTTAACAGTACCTGTGAAATGTGTGTTGTCAGAACACACCACAGGTTAGGATGGGACGCAGGATTTCGTGCTGGGTTACCAATGCCACAGGAAGCAGAGCTGAGTAAATCCCGAAATCTGAGCCCTGTAACATCTACTTGAGTGTGAGTTCATGCAGTGAGAGCCTCAATTTTTGGGGCGAGAACTCGCAAGGTTTTCTTGCTTGCAGAGAGGGTGAAAGATTTTGCACTCTGATCAAGGTGAAAGCGCTTTGTGTCAGCTGGAGCTTTCTGCAAGTTACAAAAATGAGTGGTTTAGGCTGAGAAGGGGTAAGGAAACCTGGTGCTTGGCACTGCATCGCAGCAATGCAAACTGCTGCAGCTGCAGTGAGGGAAATCCGCAGGGAGCATGGGAGACTGCAGGAAACTGTTGTGGAAATGAGAACTGTGCACCCAGCAAAGGACAAGCAGCTGTTTCTCCGTTTTCTGTTCTTGTCATCACCTGAAGGAGGAGGAATATTCCCTGCAATATATACTTTTCTAGGTGTGGTTTTCATTTTTTCCCCGTGGTGCTTTAATTTCTACAGCAGATCAGTGGATGTTGCGTTGTGGTGCAAGTTGATGCTTGGAGACCAGTTTAGATACCGTGCTTTAAACTCAGAATTTTCATCACATTTATTCTGTGCTAATAAAAGGTTTGCACAAGTTTGCAAAACAGTGCATGTTTGTGCAAACATGTATTTTTATCGATTTCCCACAATCACAGGCTGGTTTGGGTTGAAAGGGACCTTGAACCTCATCCAGTGCCACCCCAGCCATGGCAGGGACACCTCCCACTGTCCCAGGGTGCTCCAAGCCTCAATGTCCAGCCTGGCCTTGGGCACTGCCAGGGATCCAGGGGCAGCCCCAGCTGCTCTAGGAGAAGGAAAAAAAAATAAATTAAAAAAAAAAATTACATATATACATAGATAAATAACTTCAAGTAGTTCAACAATTGCCAAAATATTTAACCTTTCATAACAGCACTGTCAGTGTATTTGCTTTTTTTTTTTTTTTTTTTTGGCTGAGTTTTATGCACATTTAACATGAATTATGCTGTAAGACCTAATGAGCTGTTGTTGATTAGCCGCATCACGAGGGGTGAAGCGGTGACTGTTGTTTTTGCAGAATCCATCTGAAGCCTTACATGATGCTCAAACCCATTGATCTGGAGCAGCACGTTAGATTGGATGTTATATTGCAGCCATGCACTGGCCACACTGCCAGAACAGCAATTAAATCAGAATTACCCAGGGGTGGTAATGTTGTCACTAATGGTGTCTGTATTTCTTCTCCAATTCATGGGGAGATTCTGCTCAATAGCTGTAATCCACACCTTTGCACTCCTGCCTACCGTGCCAAAATTGTGGGAT
The DNA here is from genome assembly GCA_013400915.1 of Pardalotus punctatus. Classification (NCBI taxonomy): domain Eukaryota; kingdom Metazoa; phylum Chordata; class Aves; order Passeriformes; family Pardalotidae; genus Pardalotus; species Pardalotus punctatus. The sequence continues at coordinate 17,328 of VZTX01010639.1, read as the reverse complement.
TTAGTGAAGCTGATAAGGGTATCCTGAGGTGCATATTGATTTTAGAATATAAGTGTGTTACTTCCCAGACTGAAAAGGGCAGGATCTTTTAAACGTTTTTCCAATTAAAAGTAACACCGGTGCCAGACTCGTGTTAACTTAAAAGTTAAGTCAGTCACACAACGGAAACATCCACTAGAGCCTGCCTACCTTGAAAAACAGTTCATATTAGGATAACTGTGTTGTCTTGAATCAGCAGCAGCTTGATGACATCCTGATTTAATTTTTTTGTGGGTTTTTCATTCCCTTAAAACAAAGAAAGGTTTGCCTTTACAGACCTTCACCACCTGTCCTCTTGCCTCCCATGGTTTCGTTCCCCTCAGTGACGCCACATTCCGTGCAGGCTTTTGTCAAAACTTTTAATATTCTTCATCTATATACATTTAGCATTTATACATCAAAAGAAGACCAAAATTGTGAGACTAGAGAAGCTTGAGCATTAACAACTCCACCACAGGCAAATTTAATATCAGGGAAACCAATTGCAGCTTCTTACATGATAGCTGATCTCTCTTTATTTTTGTTACTTCAATGACCAAATGCAGTTATTTGTATATAACCTCTGGCTATGTCAACACATTTCTAACCTGTGTTTAAATTCAGGTGAGGGCTTGAAACAATGTGGGATGGGTTATGTTGGCGACCATGCCGTGAGTTACGTTTTAAGCTGTGAATCAAAAATAATGAACAACATTTTTTAAATACTTTCCTTTAGGAAGTATTCAGCTGGTTTTACTCTTCAGTGGAGTAAAAAATAAAAAAAAATTTAAAAAAATCACAGAGTTTAATTTTTAAGATAACTAAGCAGATTGCAATATGGATGAAGAGGTTTAGGTGACTGTGTGGTCAGTAGTAAAACAGTTTTGGACACAAATTATGAAACAAATGGACAGTCTGGTGAGTATTCTCCTAACTGAGCAGCTGTGGGAAGCTGATCCTTTATATTTCTAGCCTGTCAGTGGTGGTGTAGCTGCTGCAGCAGCTCCCAGCGTTGTTCCAGGCAGTGGAACAAGAGACAAGCAAGGCTAAACTGTGTGCTAGCAGGAACTGAGAGAGTAAAACACAAAATATTCCCCTCTGGAACCCACGAAAGCCGCACTAATTTAAGATCACAGCTACGAAAGGCAGAAGAAGGTTTGTGTTTCACGGCTCCTTGCATGAGCTTGTGGGAAAGAGTCAATCTGGAGCACAGGTGATATACCTACAGCTTTTTAGTGCTGCTATTTCCAGTTTGCTGTGGATGAAATTGCAATTTTTGGGGTGTTCTGGCAGCACATCAGCTGTGTACATAGATATGGACTGTTTGCATGCATGCAGAGATACCCTGGGAACAACAGTGGAATAATTTAGCACAGAAAAAATCATCAACATTTAGGAAGGAAAAACCCATATGTCATATTGCTTCATATTGATTTGATATTCTGTTTAGAAAAGGCTTGGCTCCTGAAGGAGTTTGTGCAGATAAAAATATATATTGCAGAGCTCTACATTAAGTAGTACATAAAAAACGCTGGCAAGTGCCGTCTCATTTATTTTAATTCAGCACTTTCTCCTCAGAAAGGTTAGTCCCATATTTCTCCTGGATCATTACATTTCATCTGCTGTGCCGAAATAAGCCTGACTCCTCTGATATGCAGCCTGAGAAACTATAAACAAATAAAACACAGCACAGAACCCTCCTTACTGTTGCAGTGGCAAATTTAAGATGCACTGGACGTGGCTTAAGTGTAGCACAACACTTGTCGACAGGTCAAAGGCATTTTCAGTGCCCAGTAAAACTTTATTTGTCTTGTTCTGACCTAAAATATTTGCACTGATTCTCAGAAAAGCCAGCATACTGGTTAGTAAGAGTAAGTGCATGCAAACTGGCGCAGGAGCAATGATAAAAGGAGGCTTTTCCTACAATATTCCAAAAAATATTCAAGGGAGCATTGGTGTGTATAATAATGACGTATCACCTGCATGCATCAGTGAGAGTCAAGCTTTAGCTGAGTCAAGGTTTGCAGAGAAAATGAGTATTCCTCATGTGGCCAGCTGACAGGCTTGCTGCCGTTAACAGGAAGATCTTGTCCTTAATTTCACCTATTTTCAGGGAATTCTGAATCATTCCCGGTTGCCAGTGGGGTAGTGCAGGTCTAAGTACACCCTGATGCTCTGAGATCGGCTTTCAAATGAGAGTCAAAAATGAAAATAACTGTGAAAATGTGAAAATGGAGGAGCGCTGGCAGGTGACTGTTGTTTTCTAATGATATTGAGCTGTATAAATCACAGAATGGTTTGAACCTATGGGGTGTCACCTGTCTGCTCTGCAGGGTAAATCTGCCCTCATGGATGCTCTCCAGAAGGCAAAGTTATGGATCCCAGCGTTGGAAAATACTGGAGCTTGTGCAAAGTGTTTGCTCCTGTGTAATTTCATGTTTTGTGTAGACCGAGCACCTGCAGACATTTTAAACCTAAAGGAAAATTCACTTTTTTCTGGTAGTGCGGGGCTGCCGCATGCGGAGCTTACAGAAGGAAACATCAACTTCAGACTGAATAAAAATGATGTAAATAAGAGTTTTTAATATTTTACATAGTTTTGGTGAAAACTATTAGGGACTTAATAACATCCAATATGTCCTTAGCACCAAAATGAAAGTTCTCAAACTGTGAGAGTGATCTTTTTGTTATAGACACCTCAGACACAACAGCCACAACATCTCATACAATTTTATTTCCATTTTTTTCATTTCATCACCTACTTTTCATCTCCTGGTCTTTGATTTCCTCTACTTCTAATAATTCACTTTTCCAGCTTGCATTCAGCAATATTTCCTTTTTTAAAATTAGCTTCTTTTTCCACCTAATTACAGCTGAATTTATTGAAAATCTGCTTCTTTTTCCACCTAATTGCAGCTGAATTTATTGAAAATACATTTCTACCTCTCTCAGAGAGGTATATATTTATACCTCTGTATCTCAGAGAGAGAGATGCATAGAAACCCATATATATTTCTTCCCAGTATGGGGATGCATAATGTTATGGTAAGGGCTGGTCTCACAAAAAACTTAGAATTTTGAAGGAAAACTAAATTAAGTATTAAGGAAAACTAAATTAAGTATTTAAGTTTTGAAGGAAAACTAAATTAAGTATTTTGGGGGAGAATGGGCATGTGACCTCAACAGCAACTTCACAAATCAGGGAAATTATTAAGCAAAAATTACGTGTGTTTTGAATAGTCTGTATGTGTAAGTCTGAGTGTGTAAGTATTTATACTCTGTGTGTGTGTGTACATTTATAGATGGTATAGAAATAGATAATATAGATAGAGATTTTATTGATACAGATAATATAGATAGATATAGATAATATTGATTATATAGACAGATTATATAGCTACAGATAACATAGATATAAATATAGATAGATATAGATATATAGATATATAGATATATAGATATATAGATATATAGATGTATATATAGATGAGATAGATAGATATAGATATAGATAT
>VZTX01010639.1:0-10894 GCA_013400915.1 Pardalotus punctatus | reverse complement strand
GCCCAGAGCTGAAAATATCATCTCAGATTTCTTAATGCTGTGATTTCACAGACTTCTCCGTGTGCTGCTGTTCAAAACTTTTAAGATTTAAATTTTGTTAATAATTTATCACCTCCCATCTTTGTGCCTTTCCATGGCAGGGGAGACTCCTCTCTCTGTTCTCTCTGCAGTTTTTTGTCAGCTGGACCAGATGTCAGCTGGGTTGTGGGGGTACTTGCAAATCAAGAATTTGCAAATATTTTGCTTCAGATATTAGCTTTCTTTGGGATCCAACCTTGTTGACTCTAAGAAACAATTATGTTTTTGAGAGGATGTTTTATATTTTTCCTGCCTTAGCTGTACATTTCTCTTTTACTCTCTTTCGTTTGAGAAAACCCTGTTGTTTTCTTGTTTTGTTTAAAAAAAATTTTAAAAAATTGGTTGCAATTAGTTGTGGCCAAAGTAGTCCTAGTGAATTTTGAAATATATATTAAAAAAGGAACATGTTCACTAATCTGTTCAATGAGAAAATGGACTATAATTTGTTTCTATCTAAATCTTTATTACATCAATTGCAGAAAGGAGCAAAAGCATGATGCCGGGATCATACATAGAGTTATTTATAGTGAGAATGGTGGTGATATTATTTAATACTTTTAACGTATCTGCAGCAGGACTTTCACGTATCATCCCAAAGAAATTACCTTTAACGTTCATTGAGTCCATTCTGTGTATTCCAGGAGAGCTTTTAGAGGTTTCATGTGCAGGAACTTACTCAGGGTTGTGTTTAAGTTGTAAAAAACAAAACTGCTTTTATTTTAATAACCACTTTTATTTTAATAACCCAAGAAGAGGTGACTCCGGTGCTCCTTTGGGGGAGCCATCACTTTTGACATTCTTTTCATCCTCATTCAGCTAGATCCTATCTCAGCCTTATAAAAACTTTTTTAAGACTCTGCTTTATGTTGAATGAGAGGCTGAGACAGGTATATTAACATCTGCATTTTTTCCACGTGGATTAGGCTGCAAACAGAGTGTATTAATTCTAAAAAACTGAAAGAAAAATAGCTTAAAAAAATTACAATTCATGGCTGATATGAGTTATAGGAGCCATTCACAGCCAGTCTGTCATTTTGCCAAGGAAGAGGCATTTACTGAGGCATAAAGAGAGTTCCTTAATTCTGAAATAGGCATAATTCCAACTGCCACACTCCATGCCCACAGACCTCCGGTCTTCTGTGTCAATTTCTTTTTCAAACTTAGTAAGATAAGTCTAGGAAATAGTTTGTCTACATTGATTTACCCTGTTGCTTATGCAGTAAAACATCAGAGCTCCTTTGATTAATTATTTAATACTACAAAGGTTGGAATAGCTGTTATTTTTTATTAAAAAAAAAAAATCTTGTAACAATTGAGATGTTCTTCTTATTTATATGAAAAGACATGGAAAATGTTTTAGGTGAAAACACAGCATTTTAAAATTTGTTACTAAATTTAAAATATGGCAGCCATATTTTTACTTTTGGCATTCATATTTTGACTTTCATATCTGTTCATCTGAAAATGAAACAACTTCATACATAATTTTGAACTCTCTTCTATAGAAATTCATTCTGCTATTAGAATGGTCAATCTTTTAATTATATGAAAAGTAAGATTCACTTTGCAGAGACAAATCAATTCTGTTAACACTTCTGAATACCAAAGCCCTGGTTGCAGACCAGCTTTACTTAATATTTAATTTAATATGGTGCAGTTTGAATTACCTGCTACTGTGTCTGTGGGTTCTGGTTTAAAATTTGAGTTTGAACTGTTTGAAAGTCAATTTAATCCATGTTTCTTATTGAAAACTCTTATGAAACATCCCAGTCGATCAGTTCCTGTGGAACTTCCATCATGTAGGCTTTAGAATGGAATATATATATATATATGAAAAATGGTAAAAGTTATTCAGTTGTTCCTTTTGTCTGGAATATGAAAGTCCATTCTCATGGCCCTTCTTTTCATTACCTGGGAGCAAAAGTGAACCCGAGCCAGGCAGACCTGATAGAAAAGACGTAGATCATCTCTTTCAAAAGCAAACTTCTTCACCTTTTATTAATATTGAGGGCTTTTGTTATGTCTGGGGTTTTTGTTTGTTTGTTTGTTTTGGGAGGGATTTGTGGGTTTATTTATTTCTTGTTTGGCTGGTTTGCTTGTTGATTTTTGCTTGTTGATTTTTTTGTTGTTGTTTTTTATTCCCACTTCTGACAGCAGGTAGTGATTTGTTTATTTCTTTTTTAACTTTGGGGAACAGGAAAATATTTTCCTATCCAGCTCCAGGTCTGGCCAAGGCTTTCAGCAGAGCATGAATCCCTGAAATCAGCCATGCCTGGTGCTCCCCACGGAGCCGATGAAGCCTCTCAGGGTGCTCTGAAAGCCAAGAAAATTCATCTGTGCCAGATCAAAGGCTGAGCTGAGTCCCAGGGCTGGGTCTGTCCTGCCAGGAGCCCAACCTTGTTTTGACCAGAGGTCTCTTTATCCAGCCCTGCAGCGGGGGCTGCGGGGTGTTTTTTGACTAATAACACATCATCTTTCTGGTGTCCTGCAGAGTGGAGATTAATAGACCTTTTAATTGCATTCAAGCAAGTGTATTATGAGATTATTGCTGCAGAAGTGACAAGACATTCACTCTAAAAGGGAAAAGAAATCTGATTTCTTCTGCAAGCCTGGAAAAATACTTACCTAACTAAAAAAGCCAGAGCTGTTTCCAGCACTATAGTGCACCCTTTTTTATGTTTTTTCTGCTGGTTATTAAGAGTGTATCACTGGAAACAAAAGCTTGCCCTAATATTTCAGAGGGTAACACACACACACAAAAATAAAAACATAAAATAAAATAATAATAATAATAATAATAATAATAGTTATGAAAAAGCAGCTTGCTGTTGTTTTCAAAGTCTAGTATCACAGTTTTGACATTTTTAGTTTATAGCTACAGCAGCATATCTGTATGGAATGGGTTATGCATAATAATCCCTGTTGACAGATGGGCAAAGTCACTCCTAAAAACAATGGCTGGGTGACGCTGTCTTGGCTGCATTTCCCGTGAAAATAAGAGTTATGCAGTCAGAGCTTTTAAACACCAGGGGAAACTTCCAGCCTTAACCCCACTTGTCTTTTAGGCAGACTGAACTTTGCTTGCGGGCAGGTTTTTGTTAGTAATTCAACAGTTCAGTGGTTATATTAATTATTAGTCACTTTGCAGTGTCTGGTGTGCAAGCTTATCTTCAGTTTGCTCATCAATCAGTAGCCCAGGTACTCATAGATTATTGAGACATTTTTATGTGCTGCGGAAAATATTTGTAATGTTATTAATCACCTGTGAGGGGAAAAAAAAAAAAAAAACAGAAAAACAACAAAAAAAAACCCCAATCAGGTAAATAATGAACTTCCATATTACCACCATTAATTTTCATTTTACAAACAAATGAGCTGCCCATGTGTAGATGAGGCCGTTTATGATCCCAACACTTTTTACAAAGGTATTTATCAGCCCTCCCATAAAAGGTGTTGTATCATCTTCTCTACTCAAAGCCAAGCAGAAATTGTGATCGTTCATTCGTAGGGAAGGATTTTTGTCTTCCCAGGCACTGCAGAGCCAGCCTTTGATTTCCAAATAAAACTCATAGTGCACCAAAATCCCAAGATAAATGAAACCAAAGACACCAATATTTCTCCTGGCTGCCTTTGGAAGTGTTTATATGAAATGTTGACTTCCCCACTCTTCATGTTTCTATCAAGTGTCATTCTGAAATTGATGGTTAAATACATCCTGTTTCCCCTGCTTATATTCCTTTTTTTTTTCTTTTTATTTTGGCCAGTGTTTTGCTGCTGTTTCACCCACTCCAGCACCTGAGATTCCCAGTAAAGTAAAACATTCTCTTTAACAGGAAAGTAAGGAATCTCCACTGGGACCAAGCACTGGCATGCAGGAAATCTTACTGATACCTTTCCTTGTTGGCTTGAGATATATTTTAGTAAAATAAAAAGGCAACAGAACTCCTACCTTGCTCTTCTCTATATCTGCAGAAGTGGAACATGCCTCTCTATCACCTCAGCATAACTTTTTCCTTCCCTTTAAAGATGAGCAGAAATGAAAATAGTTGGTTTTTTTTTTTATTTTTTTAGCTGTGGTAATTGTTCTTTTCTGTGTTTTATTTTCACCTTTAGTCATGGCCAACACATTTGATCAAAATTTCTCAGTATCATTATTGTTAGTCCAGAAAGAACTACTTTAGATTATGTCTTCCAGAAATAAATCTACTTCTTATTGTCATACAGGATGATTAAACCTTTGCAGTTTTCGCCTTTTTTGGCCATTACATAAATAACTGAATACAAATTAAGTTTCTTTTCCCATTTCCTTATCCATTTCTGTCTGTAAAGAGGTGCTGGGATCAGTGAATTGCCCCGCACAGTTGCTGCTGGCCGTAGGGTTCAGCTGAGGAGTTTCACAGAAAAGCAGCATGACGCACAATCAGGGTGCTGATACTCATATTTCCACTCTCTCTGCTTTATTTCAACGGCAAAGTTCTGTTCTGCCCTTGGCTTTCCCGCAAGAACTCCAGCTCATTGACCCAGCACAGGACGATGCCCCAGATTTTCCCAACTCTTGGAGTGCACTAATGCAGCTCAAAGGCTTCTCCGAGCTCCACCAGATGTCTAAGCCTGCTTAATCACCGGTAATTTAATGGGCTATTTTTAAATCTCCTGGCATCCTCAAGGACTGATGAGCCCTGGATGTTCCACAGCAGAGGGACAGACGTTTTATTAGTGGTTTCTTGTTGGTAACTAATGCAGTCAACTGTGTCATCTCTGCAAAAATCCTCTGATCGTGATTACAGCGAAAATATCTCTTGCACAGCTGTGAAAAACCCAGGGGCAGGAGAAAAGGTTAGAGATTGTAATCATCGCTGATGTTGCCATTGCAAAACTCTGAGTTTTCCTTCGGACCTTGTCATACCTGGTACTACCACTTCTCTTGCAAGAGCTCCTTGATAAATTGTGGGAGTTATCCAGACCCGTGGAATTCATTCTGGTTTGCAGGACCAGGAGGAAAGCAGAATTACCATGGGTGTGCTGTGGGCAGGATTAACCAGGGTGCTGATACAACCACAGAGCATCATCTGCCTCAAGGTCCTGGAGGAAATGTATGACAACTCCCTCTGGCACTCCTGGAAATCCAGATTTTAAGGCTAAAAATTGGTTGTTGTTTTTTTTTCCTTTTAATATTTTATTTTTTAAATATATCAATATCAGTGAAATGATATTATTCACAGCTCAGTAAAGTGTGGTTATGAAAAGCTGCTCTGTAAGAAATGGATACTGCTCTGAAAATGAACACTCATCTGATCACATACACCTGTTTAATCTGAATTTTTACTGAAATGCTGAAAAAATATTACAGTAATTTAGGTGTTTTCTTTCCTCCTTTTCCAGTAATATCTATATAAGAGAGATTATTATGTATGTAAATATGTTAAGGAAGGGTTCACACAACCTCTACTTTTTAAGAAGTAGCTGCTACATAAAAAGTTGCTTGTGGAAATAAAGTAACTTTTCAGCCTGGCTGTGTTTCACGCCAAAATTTTCAGAAAAATGGCCTGAGAGGTACTTTTGATGGCCCATGGAGATTCCAAACAGGCTTCACCCTCCAATTTATCACTTTTAAATTGTACTGCAGACAGCTGATGGTATATGGAATTCTTCCTAACCTGTTTCTTTAGAGCAGTTACTGCAACCATAAAGTCATTCAGAGGGAAAAGCAATTAAGAGCAATAAGAAAATAAGACCAGTATTTATTATCTTAGCCTAGAGGACTGCATGCATTAAAAATATTGTGACACATTGTTAAAATCATGTTGAAGGTCTAAGCTTAAATGAAAAAGAAGCCAGCAAAACAAATTCCACATTTTTAAAGAAGAAAAAGGGTGACACTTGAGTCTTACTGTATTTGAAAACAATCTGTCTCTACCTGGGTTTGAGAAGAGGTTTAATTTTAAACATATGCCAGCTAATAGAGCTAAAGCATATCCAATTAAATGCAAATACATTTTATTTTTTAATTTTTTATTATTTTATTTTATTTTATTTTACATGGAAAGCATGAAAATCCCGTACAGCATAGTACTGATGAAAATACTAGAAAATGTTTCTTTCTATCAAATTATTACAGCTTCCTCTAGAGCAGTTCATTTTCTGTCATGACTTTTCTTTTTTCAGGTTGCATTAATAGACATTTATCCTAATAATATGTATTTAAATGACTACACACAAAAAAAACCCCAACCCTCTCCTATATAAGATGCTGTGATGAAAATTATGTATTTCTATAAAAGGCATATAGTTGCTCAGGTTTTTTTCCCTTAAAAGATTTTAGATGCAATTGGCCATGGGGGATTACAGTTTGGGTTTGTTTGGGTTTGAGTTTTTTGGGGGTTTAATATGAGTCCTTAGGGTAAAAAAAAAAAGCCCGAAATGCTGAATTTCAGTTTACAAAACAAAACTGCTGCTGAAATGTTGTTAGAAACATACAGATGTTGCACATCTGCAGTGAGCCCACGCTGCCATCGCTAATTTTCCTTTATATCCAGATTTTGGGCATGGAGGAGAGTGCATAGCTTCTCCATCTGATGCAGTAAGATAAGGAATTACTTACTAAGTGATTCTTAATTCTGCAATTCTGCCTTTTTGCTGCAATCCTGTCCTTTCTCTTTTTAGGTTTGGGTGGAGGGAAAAGCTCTGGCTGTGCCAGTCCACCCTGGAAAGATCAAGGGAATCATGAGGTCTTAAGTGAAGAGTAAATAACCTGCTCAGGACAGGTTATTTACCTGAAAATTACATTGGGCTCTCTTTGTGGGATTGAGGTGTCCGACTGTGAGTGACAGCCATTTTCCTAAGCATCCCAAAATACCTGAGACCTCGTTGCAACATCAGGATATTTAATAAAAATATTTATTAAGTGCAGGCAGACCTGCACTTTGGTGAATTAGCAGCTGGAGTAAATGGCAACCTTCTTTTTTCAGCCTCTTGAGGGTAAGATCTGCCCCCACCTTGTCAGTGCTTCCCTCATATTTTCATATGCTTTGGATCCAGTTTTCTTTATTTTTGCTTTTGCCAAGTAGTTTAGGGATTGCCCGGCATTCATCGGTGTTATCTGATGAGTGATTTTAAAAAAAATAAACAAAAACAAACCAAAAAAAACCCAGCTTGCAGGATCGCAAAGGTAAATAAAAAACAAACTGTGGGGGAAAATGGCACATCTAAATTAGCGATGGCAATGTGGGCTCACTGCAGATGTGCAACATCTGTATGTTTCTAACAACATTTCAGCAGCAGTTCTGTTTTGCAAACTGAAACTCAGCCCCTCTGGCATTTTGGGCAGCGTGGTTGGGTCTTGCCATGTGCTGGAGGGTCAGAGAACGTTTGAAGAACCTCTGGTGCTCATCCCAGTGACGGCACACAGAGCTCCTGCTGCGCATGGCTCATCACAAATGTTTCCTACTCAGGTGTATTTGTGCTTCCCCTACATTAATTCTCCTCCAAACCACGCTGAATTGTCAGTAACATCCGAAACAAGGTGGGGAACAGGAATAGTTACAGCCCAAGAGAGTTCTTTCAGACGCAGGGTATTAAACGGCTTTTTGATCAGCTGCTTGTAGAAATGTACATTAACTGTAGCCATGGTTCTTCTTGTAACCAGCTAATGATCCTATCAGTTGCAGACTAATTGCCTCTACCTCCCTCTAAATTCTGCAGCATTGAAAAAGCCGGAGTCACATTCTAATCCTGTTAATCACATTCAGCTTTGAAGGGTGCATAGTGGTTGTGTGTTAATTCAACTTCTCTCCCCGGTAATTTGTTTGATTGCCTGTTACTTGCAAACTGCACTAACTGAATAAAAGTGTTCTGTGTCCTGATGGGAAGTTATGACTTTCATTTAAGCTACTTTAGTGCAGATGTTTTACCTAGAAAGTGGCGTAAATTCTCCCCACCTTTCTGCTCTAGCTTCAATATGAAGAACAAAAAGCGAGGTAGAAGGTAATGAGGCTACAAAGTAAAAGCTGTATTTCTTTAATTTAAACAGTTATCTTTATGGCCTGAAGGCTTCTCATCCTCTTATGAAAAAATAAGCAAATAAGATGCTAAAATATGAGATGGAAATGCTGGTGCTAAATCCTTTACTCTCCTCCTTCATCTCCAGCCATATGTATTGTCTGATTTGTCAAGATGTAGAAGAGAGTCTGTTTATTCATTTTTTTTCACATTTTTTGCTTTATTTTTAGTAAGTATATTAAATAAATAAATAATAAATACACACACACATATTCTACACAGTCCCATATAAATCTTACCAAAAAAAACCTGAATGTGCATCAAATTACCTTCCAAATTCCCACATCATTTTCTGAACAAGAGAGCAGGGCCGCTGAATATGTCCTATAAGCACAAAACAATAATTACCAGGACATTTTTATTAACACTGGATCTATGTGATACTAAAGATTTATTGTGATTCTACCTTTGGAATCCCCTGAATCTTAATGAGAATTTTTTTTTTTTCTCCCTGTTCTGAATTTCAATGAGTACTCTGAGTGTCGTGGCCATGTTAAATATTTGTGAAATCCTCTCAGCTCACTTTCAACATTTTAAAAATAAACAGGCATTTTTGTGGAGGCATTTTTTCAAGTTAACAGGAGAGACATTGACTTTTAGTACAAGAAGCATTCTCTGCTTAAAAGAGGCTACACTTGTAAAATGCTAATGTCAAAATTATTTATAAAGAGAATCTAAACTTGACTCTGAAATGTTTAGTTCAAAAGCTGCCGGAAAGTGTGGACCAATTAGCGATTCCTCACCAGATCAGTCTTCTTAGAAAAACAGACTATTCATTTCGATTCCAAAAAATTTGGAAGAAAGATCTGGAGACCTGGTGTTTATTAATTCGTGAAAGACTTTTCCTAATTAGCAGTGCTCATTTCCCAGAGGCCCATTTAGGCTGCGGAACTGTCTCCCTTCACAGAAAACCCCTCCAAGCCATCCGTGAATGCTCCCAAAGCAAGGTCCTGCTCGGAGTGGTCACTGATTGAGTTCTTCTCTCTCTCCACTCAACAAAGAAGGGGTTTTTGCCTCCCAGGGACTCTTCCATGGTGCCCCAGCGTTGCTACTGGCAGTCAATGATGGCAATAAATTCGCTCATTCTGGTACAACCACAATTCTTGAAGTTCTACGGACGCTGATGTTTCCCCCTCAATGTTTTGGTGTCTCAATGTTGAATATTTTAAGTCATTCCTCTCCTTCAAAGGATTTACTGCTCGTTGCTTGCTACGGTTTGCTGGGATGTTGGGATCTCCAGACTCCCTGGTCTGGTTGCCCTAAACACTCATTTTCCTCTCTTCTGTTCTCATAAATGGATTCTTACAGTTTTCGGTGTTTTCTTCTGCATGGAGTCATAAAAACCCAGGATGATTTGGGTTGGAAATGACCTTAAATCCCATCCAGTGCGACCACCCACACCTTCCACGGTCCCAGGGTGCTCCAAGCCCTGTCCAGCCTGGCCTTGGCCACAAGTCCAAACCCCAATGTCCATCTTTCAGAGGCATTATCTTGGATCAGCTGACTTCTTAAACTCATTTGTTTTTGTTTCTCTTCTCATGATTAATTTCTCATGCCTCAGAGCACATCTGTTCTTCCGTCCAGCCCCACATTCCGTTCAACTTAAGTTTGCCTGGGGGCCTCAGCTTCCCAAAAATCCAGCACTGGATCTTCAGCATTTGATCAGCCAGAGATTCTTTATATCTCTACTTTCTCCTTTTAATTTTTTTTTCTGTAAAAACATATCAATCATCTGCTTGTAGAGTTCAGCACTCCTCTCACTTTACTGCAATATTTTTACTCTTAGTGTCTCTTGCCTGATTTAACGGACAATATTAAAAATGCTGAGTGCTTCACAGCCATTTACTGTTTGAAATAAATCTACCTTTTTTTATTTCTTTTTTACTGGCTCGCCACATTGCTGGAGGACACAGAATGAAACTTCAGTTGCATTCTAAAATTTCAAGAAAATACCAGTTTTGATAGGGAGTTCAACTCCTTCATTCTTCCTCTGAAATTACATTATTAGGTCAATTTACTTTGGTTATTGCATTCTCTTTCTTGATCATTTTAATCCAAGGCATCTGGCCCAAATTTGTTACATTCAGTGTTGGGTTCTGGCTCAAAAAGAACTGATCACAGACATGCTGACTCACGTCGAAACTACCTGAAATTCAGATTTTATTAGGCTTTAACACTTCTGCCTTGCATTTTTTAAAGTATTATGCTAAGATTATAAAACAAAGAGCTCAAAGGAAAAAAAAAAAGGAAAATATAAGAAATGAGTAAGCTTGAGCTTTTGAGGTAGAAAAAGGAAAAAGGGCATAAAGAGAGAAGAAATTTCAGGAGGAAAAGAGGCATGATAGCATATGTATTAAGGGACTTGCTAAAGCATGGGATCATGAACTGAGAAGGAAATGGAAAAGCATTTGGGGAATCAGCCTTGTATTCTGATTATTAGGAGCTCATGGCAGCACTTTTTAGGTGCAGATCATTCCCAGTGTAGATTTGTGGGGTTTTTTTGGGCCATGTGCGACACTCGGTTGAGAATGGTGTGAGATTACTCCGTGTTGTGCCATTAGGTGGTATGAACAGTAAGAAAAAGAGAAATGGAAAATAAATTTATTGACTTAGAGCTTGGAGAAGTAAAATTACAGTCCATGGTGTCATCACACCGTGGGAGAGCCACAGTGGGAACTGCACCATTTTGCTTTGGTGTGTTCCAAAACCAGGCTGGAAACACAAACTCTTCTAATTATGTTCTTTTCTTTTCTTTTCT
>VZTX01010638.1:129629-176416 GCA_013400915.1 Pardalotus punctatus | reverse complement strand
AAAGTGTAAGAGCAGGAGGCTCGTGNGGGAAAGACATGCAAATGTAGCTTTATATAGTTAACCAATGGTGTTACGACTAGTAGGCATAATTAACTGTAGTAGTATAAAAGTGTTTGGTTCTGGGAATAAAGGTTGAAGCTTGCTTATAAATCATATTGATTTGTGTGTCTTGCTTCCCTCACCATCGGCACTTTCCCACTTTCCCAGTCATGGGACAGGCATACCCTGTCTTCCTTTGTTTCCCCGGGGCTGCCATTTTTGATCCTGCCATATAGAAAAGGCAATGTCACAAGAACATGTGTGTGTAGGCACAAAAAGGAAAAGTCCCAAAAGGCTACATCAAAAGAATTTAAAACTGAAACACATACTTCTGGAGGGAAATCCAGCCTGAAGTCATCAGAAGAAAAAGTTCGAGTAGCATCAGGCTGCAGACTTATGAGGACAAGGTGAAACAAAAAAACAAACCTTGTTGCACATAGCAAAATAAATGGGAAATGCAGAGAGAGAGGCTCTCTTCTGCTACTAGAAAAGGAGTTACATTTTAACAGGGATGGATTTATATTCCAAATTTATTGAAAAAATGCTAAATTCAAGCTGAATTTGTTTGTAGTGATCCTGATGATGACCAGCATCATAGAAAACCTGTACACTGAGATGATCTTACTTTCATCTGTCAAAGTCTACATCCCCAGACATGTTCTTAGTTGGGAATGGAGAGGATTATACAGGCACAACACTCTGCTGTGTGTTGGCTGCAAGAAGGGTCCAACCATGACAGAGATAGTTGCTCATGGGTCTGGTCAACTCTCTGTTGACAGTTATGTTCATCCATCTGGGTACCGCATAGAAGAACTTTCTAAGCCAAAGCAGCAAGTCGTACTCATACTGTGCATTAATCAAGTTGCTTCTCAGTTGCAAATAAGAGACAATGTCTACACCCTTTTGCATAAGCTTTTTTAATAAAGACACAAATGAACAACAGGAATTGATCGAGCTGGATGACATCTATAATCAGGTTTAGGCAACACTGTTCTGAAGGCCCAGGGTAGCACGCTTGAATGTCACGCTGTCTTTCCAAGAAAATGTTTTTTTTATTAGCATGGGTGTAAAATTTAAGCTGATTCTTAGCAAAGACAATTTTTGTTTGATGAACTCCCCAGCAGTAAGGTTGTATAAACTGGTTATAACTATTCCTGTATTGTGAAAAATTCAGGGGCACAGGATTTTCACAACAGCTGCTGTATGAGGGAATACATGCAGCTCTTACAGATGACTGACAGCCATATGAAAGATCATTTCCTGACAATTTTCTGGGAAACATTTGCCTGTGGGCTATACTCTGCCTTTGTCTAATCTCTAGAAGAAGAATCTGCTGATCATTATGCCTTGACTAAAACATCAACCTGAGAGCAGAAATAAATCTTTCAGGGGCTTTACTCACCAGAGTTCACACAATCAGCTATATCCATTCCATCTCTTCATATTTCTCAGTGATCTTCCCTCTTCTGCCCCCAACAGTATGTATCCAGTTGGCTTTTTTTTTTTTTGTCAGGAAGAAAATCGCCTGTTCTTTGCTTAAAAGGCACTACATGCCTAGAAGAATTTGTACAGAGGAACAGATATCCATACAGACGCTTAGTAATATCATCAGATGCTTCTAAAAAGAGCCAAGCCTTGTCAAGATTTCATGTGTTCTCTTAAGGACAAAACTTGCTTCTTTAATAACCCCATGGATTTTGCTTTTGATTGAAGTTGTGACTCTTTGTAACTCAAAAGAATGTGCAGGTTACTAAGCTTCCAGTGATGCACATGCTTAGCAAAAGCTTGCAATTTCACCACTCACATGCACAGTTTGCCATATCATGGATCACAACCCTGTTTATTCTATTAAGCTGGTTACCATAAAAAATGCTTCTATATTTCTTGCCCAGCTAGGATAAAAGGATATTTATAAAGATGACACAGCAGTTGCCAGTAACACTCTAACACAGAATCACAGAATGGGTCAGGCTGGAAGGTATGACAGTGGGACATCTGATCCAACCTCCCTGCTCAAGCAGGGTCATCTAGAGCATATAGCACAGGATTGCATCCAGACAGTTTTTGAATCTCTCCATGAGGGAGACTCCATAACATCTCTGGGCAATCTGTTCCAGTGCACGGCTACTGGTACAGTAAAGAAGCTATTCCTCATGTTCAGGTGGAACTTCCTGTTAATCAGTTTCTGTCCATTGACTCTTGTCCTATTGCCCAGCACCACCAAGAAGAGCCTGACTTCATACTCTTGACACCCTCCCTTCAGTCACTGACAGACATTGATGAGGTCCCCTCTCAGTCATCTCTTCTCAAGTCTGAACAGGCCCAGATTCCTCAGCCTAAAGAGATATGTTCCAGTTCCTTAATAATTTTTGTGACCAGCTCCAGAAGCTCCCTGTCTCTCCTGTACTGAGGCCCGAACTTGACACAGCACTTCCCTCACTAGGGCCGAGTAGAGTGGCAGGATCACCTCCCTAATCCTGCTGGCAAAGTTCTTCCTAAAGCACCCCAGGACAGCATTGGCCTTTTTGGCTCCAAGGTTCCACTGCTGGCTCATGGTCAGCTTGTTGTCCACCAGGATCCTCAGATCCTTCTCTGCAGAGCTGCTTTCCAGCAGGTCAGCCCCCAGCCTGTGTTGGTGCAGGGGGTTATTCCTCCTCAGGTACAGGACACAGCATTTACCTTTGTGGAATTTCACACGATTCCTTTCTGCCCATCTCTCCAACCTGTCAAGTTTCTTCTGACAGGCTGCACAACTTTCTGGGGTATCAACCACTCCTCCCAGTTTTATGTGGTTAGGGAATATGATGAAAAGGCCCCTGTTTCTTCAGCCAAGTCATTGATGGATAAGTTAAACAGTACTGGGCCCAGTATTTAACCATGGGGGCCATCATTAGTGGCAGGCCCCCAAACAGATCCTGTGTCACTGATTATGACTCTCTGGGATCTGCAGTGTAGCCAGTTCTCAATCCACCTCACTCTCCACTCATCCAGTCCACACCTCCTGAGTCTGCCTTTGAGGATGTTAAGGGATACCGTGTTGAAAGCCTTGTTGGAATTGAAATAAACAATACCCACTGCTCTCCTCATCCATCCAAGTAGTTGTTTCATTGTAGAAGACAATCTTACCCTTGTCAGCCAAAACAATATATCAAGAGATTAGTGTTCTCTGTATTTCCAACCATGGACATTGCAAGCCTATTATCAAAAGCTCTAGGGGAGTCTATTAACATTTCCATTTGACATAAGGCCCCTTTTTTGTCTGTTCATTTTGTTTACAGAGATGCATTTAGCTTTTAAACAATCATCCTGTCAACTCACAAATACCACATGTAGCCATAAAAGTGACAGTCTATGAAATCATAAAGCTATAGGTGTGCACATGTAATGATGAAGCATGCTATAAAAATGTTAGTTTTGCATTCCAGTGTTACCATCCTTTGCCATGCTTCCACAAGACCGTAGCCATATTCTCATCAAGACAATTACAGGGAGTTGTGTCATAATCCAAATTAAAGAGGTAACCATACAGATCATCTGGCTTTAATATCATGATGCTGTGGGGAAAATTGAATCCCTGGAAGAAATCCCACAAAAAATTTTAAAACACTTCGGCAATTTTTTGTTTTGTGAGGTTCTTCTTTAGCCACCCAGGCTGCAAAGGAAAGCCTTCTTTCTGCCTGAGATCACTGATGTACCAGGGTGTTTTGTCAGCATCTGTGTACTGGGTTACTTCTGCAACTTGAAGATTTCTGTTTCTGATGTGAGGTACCGGTTTATGTAACTTAAACCAAAAAAGAACCCTAAACAAAACAACACAAAAAGGAGAACACCCCAAATCCAAAGCAAACACTTTGGACTCTCATCAGAATGCAAAGCTTCATAGATTTCAAAAACCTTGTGTTAATCCTCCAGAGCCTTCTTTAGTTCAGCAGTATTATAGGTATCCATGTATAATGTCTGTAAATTCAGCATCTCTGAAGGGTATCAGCACAGGTGCAGCACAAGAGTAGATTGCCATTTACCCTGACAGTAACCACGAGGAAAAGTGGATACACGTCTACTTTGAGTGTACCAAAATGTGCTGTTGAGTTGTCAAAATTGTCAGGTATAACTTCAGGGTGCCCAGGAGAATATTGTTTTATTTTGCTGCTGAAGGACCACAAACTATTAAATTTCTAGGAACAATCTTTTCATCAGGGGTTGTTTTTTTAATATGAGCAGAATTCTTTAGCCACTAAAAGGAGCATCACTAGGATTCAGCAATGCAGGCATTTTGTTTATAAAAACTCTTCAAGAACCCCATCTTCATAGATTACAAATCAACACTATAACCTCATTTGTGTCTAAACTACAGGTCTACCTCAAAGTTTTCACTTCCTGTTGACACTAGTAACTTGGTTCTGGTTGCAAGTGAAAAACCTTCTCCTTATTAGCTGTGGGCTGTGCAAAAAAAAAAATTCTATCCCATTCCAATTTGTTCCACTCTATAATATTCCGGTTGTGGATGAAGGCCTGTACAGTTTTGATTTTCAGCAGTGTTGAAGAAAATGGAGAAATAACCTTTTCAACTCAAATCCCAGTGCTTGGGAAAAGCTGCTTAGTTTCACGGTTTAAAAATTTAAAGCCTATGAAACATATACTCAGGGATAGGGACTTACATGCACATGAATTCATCATCTTGAGTCCTTTTCTACATATCTATTTTTTTTCAGAAGCTGGCTAACTAAAAAAAGTCAGCATAGCCTTTGGTGTTATACATCTGTAACCACAAAACTTGGCATCCATAAACAGCACAATAAAGACAACAAGATGTGTCACCTTTAAGTTCTCATTTTTCAGTTTTCATTTTCATACTTTGTTTTTCATTCCATTGTGTTTTTGGTGCTAAGTCCAGAGCTAAACTGTAATTAAGAATATATGCCCCACTTTGTACGTATATTGCAGGTCACAGAAAATATGGGTTTATTTTCTGTTTCTGTTTTTTGATGGTACTCATGAACCACCTTTGTAGCAGCTTTTCAGTACCCAAAGGGGCATACACTAAAGCTGGAGAGTGACTTTTTAAAAGGAAATGTAGTAATAGAACAAGGGGGAATGGCTTTAAACAGAAAGAGGGTAGATTTAAACTAGGCTTAAGGAAGAAATTTTTCACTCTGAATTAGATAAGACACTGGAAAAGGTTGCCTAGAGAAGCTGTGCCCCATAACTGGATGTGTTCAAGATGAGATTGAATGGTGCTTTGAACAAGCTGGCCTAGTGGAAAGTCTCTACCTATGGCAAGGGGGCTGAATCTACATGATCTTTAATATGCCTTCCAATAAACCCAGTTAATGATCCAAAGTTTCTAAATATCTAGTCCATTTGTAATTTCTTCTTAATAATGTAATGGTTTTCAGAATCCCTTTGGTGATTTTCCTGTACAAGTTTCTAAGATACTGTCTTCTTGTCCTGGTTTTCCATTATAGTTGACAATGACACTTAATTCATGCTGCACAGTATGAACTCCAGAGGTTTCCCCAATAATTTTGTATGGTCGCTCTGGACATTTGGAGCTGAGGGTCTGGGGCCTCTTGGCCAGACTCCTGCAAACAGTCTCCTCTTTGCATGGCACAGTGTTCTGTAGTTGTTTCACTGCTGGCCTCACCAGAGCCATCCCTTGATCCACAGGCATGTTCGGTTTCATGCATGTTCCTCTACTTCAGTGGTATGCTGCCCATCTTAAGATTTCCATCCCCACGGTGGGTTAGAAGTTATTGAAACCCTCTGAAGTAGTATGCCTAAGATGTCTTTTAATTTGTTTGTTCTTTCCATTCACATCTAAGCTTAGTTAAATTATATTTTTAGGTATATTTCATTAAGCAGTAACAAATGTTTATATTGATTTATATTATTCATTTGTATTAAATGCATAAAAATAATTTTTAAAATTTGGTGGCTTTATATATATGCTTTTATACACATTGTACATCCTTTTTATGTATACTCTTACATACATTGATAGACTTATGTTTCTATCTAATATACATATGACTATATATAATTAAACAAATATATATCCAGCATCTATTATTATATATTTATATATGTATATGTAGATACATATTTATGAGGACTTTCTGAGCCTTCTGAAGCAACCATGAAATCACAGAATATTTGTAAATCACATGTGATAAAATGCAGGGCCATGGGAGTGACGATGTGTTTCTGTGGCAATCTAGAACATGTGTCTTCAGTTACTATCCAATCATTGGGATTCAGGAATCACATGGGACAAGATGATGCAGGTAAGCCTGTCATGTGATGGCAAAAGGGGCAGGGCTTCTAGGCCCAGAAAGTCGGGTGGCTGCAAAGGCGGATGGGGTTTCCACTTGTCATGGAAGGATGGTGAGTAGATATTACTGATTATCTTTCATGATAGTTTCCCTTCAAGAGCTGCTTTTGGGTAAACAGATTTTAAAATGTATTATATTGACCTTGCAACTGGTCTGCAGCTGTAAATGGCTCTGTTACATGTTGTGATTTTTTATTCGGATATCAACTTGTGTAATATTTCAGACAAATAAGAGAACTAAAAATGAATGGAAATGGACAGTTTCACAAGTCCTTTTTAATGAAAAGGACATTTAAAAGTTCACTTTAAGGAATTGTTTAATCATCATGTCTTGGGGTGATGTTATGATACTTGTATTCCCTATCGTTTGCATATGTGCTTAGAAATGTGGTCCTGTAGCTTTAATTGCATCCAGCAGCCGAGAGAAACTGCGGGGCGCGGGTTGTTTTGAAACTCCCCCAGGCTTCTCGGCCAAGGAGCGAGGGGGAGGAAAGGACATTGCTTAGTCTTGCTGCTGCCGCTGTTCGTGGTTGCTGCTAGGTTTTTTTTTCCTTCCCTGGGATTTTGTTTTTTTCCCTTTTTTGTCCCCGTTCTGGATTTTTGCTATTCCGGACTGTTTTCTCTTTCTCGCCTGAGAAACCAATAAGCCCCCAGAGGACAGTATACAAGAATCCTCCAGGGAGCCACCGGAGCAACTCCACCCGGCTCTCCGGGGATCCCTGGAGTGGGGGAAGCTGCACCTGAGGAAAAGGACACTAAAGTTCTTCAGTTGTTTACCCAGGTTTAATAATTTGGGTTTGTTTTTTCCCTCTTTCTCCTTTTCCCCTTCCCTTGTGCCTTGCAGGGCACCCTGCGTGTGTTATTAAATAAACAGTTGGTTTTTTTTTTCTCCCCACTTTCATCCAAGAGGTTCTGTTGTGGTGGGGGAGGGGGTGTGAGAGGCCTTTGCTGGGGGAGGCTTTTATTCAGAGTGCTTCCCACCTGGAAAATTTGTCTCTAACCCGAGACACATGATTTTTTCTATCAAACATTTCTGCTGGTTTCTCACAATTCTCTTCCCATTATTTGCCCTAGCTAGCAGATTGTTTTTCTAACCAGTAATTGTCTTGCTGTGATTGAAATATAACACAATATCTTAAAACTGCTGATTTCTGAAAGAAAATTTAATAAAACCATATAAAATAAGGTTTATGTGTTTAACTGCATTTCCTAAGCCAATTAGCCATTACATATTTTATGAAATCTCATGCAAAATCTGCCACACTTTTGACTTTTGAAACTTCTGTAGATACTTTCTGCTGTGATGAGAGATTTGGAAACAGTAATGAATTGGGCCAATGAACAAGCTTTCAGTTCCCTATGGTGTATAGATAATGGTAATGTTTAGTGAATGACTGTGTCTGATAATATTAACTTTTTTAGGTTTTGACTTTAAGTGTAACCAACCACCTATAATATAATCTGGAACCTTTTGTGAGATGCATAAATCTTTTTTACCATTCATGTCCAGTTACATGCCTCTGGATTCAAACTGAAACAATGGCTGATTGAGAAACCACCTGTAGCTAGCCAATAGGCCCCACACGGAGGCACAGTCTTGGCTTCCAGGGCTTTAACTGAAGAATCTGAAAAGCATTTTCAGGTTGGCATATAGTTATGCAACCCAATTTTCTGCTTATGAACTGAGTGAATAGGTAGCATTTTTGGTTCCTGGATAGCTCCAGTTCTGCCTGTTCTCTCACTTCCCTGGAGACATTCTTCTGTTTTCCAGCTCAGCAAAGATTTTATCTGGAACTTTATCCATTGCACCAAAAAGAAATTATTTCTTGTTCTGTGCATTTGAGATCGTTTGAGAGTTAATCAAGCTGAGTATTCAGCTTTGCATGGATATATAATGAAAAATAAAAATGAAACAAATACTTCTACATGGTCTGGACAGATGCTCAGTAATTTCCTGTTAATCAGATAATTTCTATTGACACTTTTTGTGTCAATATCATACTTTGCAATTTTGTGTGACTTCTGAATTCTGACGTGATTGTTTCATAGTAAATCGACCTGAAGTAGCAGATTTTAGCACAGAATTCAGAACACAAGAAACAGGTACATATTCATTCAGAGACCTGAGGAAAAATTCAGGGTCCAGAGAGCAGACTTAATACTACATGAAATAGCTATTTATGTCATACAGACAATGACCAATGACAATCCTGAAATAGTAAAAGGAATGTTTTGGTTGTCCAAGAGACAATTTGATGATGCCAGATGAACTCTGACCACACTTCCTAGTGCCAGATGCCTGTCATGTGTAGTGAAACAGCCAGCAAGTGAATTTCACCATCTTAATTCAGTTCCAAGCAATGAATTGTTAATTGCACACTCTACATCCTGTATTGCCTGTGGAAGAAAGCGTGCTGCAAATGTGTGGGAAAAGATATGAATGACAATTTTTGGAGGCTGGTTAGGGAAGTATTCTGATGAGTTGGAGAGCCGAGAGTAAATGTTTTAAAGAACATTATCACTGTGACACAAAATCCATGCATTATAGTTTAAAACCAGTAGCTGTGCCTGCAGTAACATCTCATACTGCTGGCATTCCAAGAGAGTGTACTGAAATTTTGAAATATCTGCAACTGCTGATCTGCCTAAACAGAAAGGTAAAAGCAGCAAGATGCAATAGTTACCTGCAGATGCAAGGAGTTGATAATCCTTTAAAACAAGTCATCAAACTTGCTATAACAAAGTTTTACAGCTCAAATAAGTAAAGCAAAGGTAACTAACTAGCAAAAATACAGACTGATGGTATCACCTGCCTGAAATTATGCATCCTCCGAAGCCATTTGAGCTCCATTGTCTAATCTTGCTTGTCTTCTAACTGACACAGTCAGAAGAAATATTTCACACATCTTATGTGTTCCAACTGCCACTCCCATATGGATAAGTTCAGGTATCTATCTTAACTTGCCACTAGGTAACTATGTTTAGACAGCTAAATTTGTCTCACTATATCTTGGGAGAAAAAAAAGGAAAAAAAAAAAAAAAGAAAAAGAAAAAGAAGAAAAAAATAATAAAAATTCAGGCATTAAATGTTTTCACATCTGAACAACTTCAGAATCTCAGTTAAAGATCACAGCTGACATAATACATAAATAAGGGGTGATATTTAAGAAATGCAACCTCAAGTAGATTTCATATAGTAGATGGGGCACAGGAAAAATCTATAGTAACTGAGGTTGAGAAAGGAGTAAGGTATGCTTCTGATTAAATTTTAATAGAAGTAGATTAATTGGTTTGCTGGATATTTAATAACTGTTGTAACTGTGTAGTCTACTCTGGCTATTGTTCACTTTACCTTATCTAGAAATTAATTACTTGAAAGTAGTTGGAGAACAGGAATTAATTTGCTTTCTTGTGGTAGGTTCTATATAATACATCCTAACAATATTAAATTATTACCTCTCTGTGTTTTTAGAACAGTCAAATAAAACCAGAGCAGAGTTACAATAAAATATCTGGTATGATGAACATCTGACATAACATGCACTAAGAATGGAAGATTTGTTTTCCGCTACTGATGATAATCAAATAATCTACTACAGAGCAAGAATATGGAGAACACAGTTTGATCTGAATTTTTCCAGTCTGCTTGCCATAACTTCATCCAGAACAGTAACATTTCAAGGCAGACATAATAATATGTCATATATGATTTATAGAGTGCCACTCAAATATTAATCATAAAATCATGGGTTGGTTTAGGATGGGAAGGACCTACCAGGATCATCTAGTTCCATCCCCTACCATGGCCAGAGACATTTTTTGCTACATCAAACCCAACCCTCCCCCCAACCTGACTTTGAATATTACTAATGATGGGGCACCCAGAACTTCTCTGGCCAACCTGCTCCTGTCTCTCACCACCCTCATCACAGATGAGGTGGGAAATCTCATTGCCTATAACAGGGTGTCTCCCGCTACTATAACTCTGCACTTTCTCCTCGTGTTCCAGTGAGGTTCAGGATCAACGGGCTCTGATTTTTCTTTTTAGAGTGGCTTCAGTTCCTGATCAGTTATGTGGACAGTGAACACATTCTGTAGGTACAAGCCTTCAGCAGTAGCAGAAGCCATCTTCCTTGTGCCAGCTGCCAGGCTTTGCCATCATGGGAGTTTTCACTTTCAACCCTATAGAAGCCCAGAAGATATGTAGATAATGTTATATCTCAGACGTGAATAGCTGGAGAGACATGGAGCCAACAAAAGACTGTGGGTGATAACAGCCAAAGATTACTGGTAGTAATAACATTCTGTGAGAAAGAATGGAATATGGCTGGAGAAGGGGGCCATATGGAGATAGAACAGGACTTTCCTGGGAGGAAAGTCCCTGTTCTATTTCCTGGAAATAAGCACAACACAGGGAAACGCAAGCTCAAGAATGAGGCCAAGAACAGGGTGTGGACTGTAGGGGGGAATTAAGACCACCAAAGACCGCTAAAGCCCTCCAACCCATTTCCAAAAAGGTCTAGAAGAACAGACTGCGAATGATAACTAATATGCAGAGAAAGTGAGAAAATTTTCTCTAAGAATGTTCCCGTACCAAGCTCGTTGCTCTTTCTCTGCATGTGTGTGCCCCAGGATTCTGGACACTCCTACTGGATCTATGCTGGAGCCAGGGACTGGTGATCTCTCTTTCTCTCTCTTTCACTCTTTCTCTTCTCCTTCCTTCCTTTCCCTCTCCCTCCCTATCCTCTCTTTAATTCATCTCTCTCTCCTCTTTCACTCTACCCTGTAATGCAAAATCCATGCTGTGTGCTTTTGCTAGGAGGTCACAGACTAACAAACCAATTTCCATGCCAAATGTGTAATTTACTCTAAAAGTTTGTAAGCTTTTGCAGACCCTCTGACTTTTGTAGTTAATTTTGACCATGAGCAGCTATGAATCTTGGATGCTCCCTTCCCTTTATGGTTGGGATGTCACATATCCTGAGAGGCACAGGCTCTGCCTGTCTCTCTTCTACAGTTGGAAGTTTGAGCTTTTGAAGCTGCAGTCTCTTGGAAAAGAGCCATTCAGCTGTTTTCCTTTAATCTCTGATGCTGCCCAGTCTGCTGACCGCTTCCTGCAGCTCTTTCATTTGGTGGCACAGCTTCTTGACAACTGCACAGCTGCTACAAGCTGTAAAACCATCTGGCCTAACCTCAGTGAGATGTCCCAGACACTCCCTGCAGTTTGAGATTTGTAGATCTGAATCCTCTTTCTGAGGATTTATCTGGGTCAAGCCTTGGATGTCACAGGGACAATAGCTGTAACAGCAGTTGGGAACCATGCCCTGTCACCTGTGACATATCACCACCATAGCTGGGGACACGTATGCTGTTTGGCACAGAGCTGCTGGCTCTGGGT
Source organism: Pardalotus punctatus (assembly GCA_013400915.1). Lineage (NCBI taxonomy): Eukaryota > Metazoa > Chordata > Aves > Passeriformes > Pardalotidae > Pardalotus > Pardalotus punctatus. The sequence goes on along the minus strand of VZTX01010638.1, from coordinate 164,648 downwards.
TTGTGCCTTTCTGCACAAACTGCTGCATGCATGAGCTGCCTCAGTGAACCTCACACACACTGATGTGCAGAGCACAACTGCAGTACTTGCCTCACAATGAAGTACCCTTAATGTAATCATTTAAAAATTAAACACTTGAGTCCGGCCCACCATTCAAAATGACTGACTTAAGGGCTGTCTTGACTTCTGAAGCAGTCTTTAGATAGTGTGAAGAGATTCCAAAGGGTAGAACCAGATCTAAAACTGCATCTTGTAGCAAACTCATGTCGTGCTAGACACTGTGTTTTGCAGAAGGTTTTTCTTTCCTCCTTTCATGATTTCCTGATATTCTCCTCACCATAGCTCTCACATGCAAAAGCTGGTGTTCGATCTCTTTTGATATCACTTTTAAAAGAAAGTAAATGAATAGGTAGTGGTTACCTGAAATTACTGATCTCATTCACAGAATGAGAACTGCAAATTTAATTTCACTCATACCTGAAAGGATGGTATTCTGCTCAAGGCAAAGGTATTTTAGTTTTACTTTTTTACTGACTATTTAGTGAAAGATGCATATATTCTTCTGCTACTAGGGAACCTAATTTCAGAAAACATCCTATGCAGTTTAAACAACAACAACAACAGCAACAAAAGACAACTGAATAAATTTGCTTATTTCTTTACGAATGAAAAAAATTGCATTCTTGGGTCTGTATTGATAAAATTTCATCTGAGTTTGGAAGGCTACAACCAGCTAACATATCCTGCCACACATAACAGTGTTTTTTAGTCTTCTTGGATAACACATGCTCCTGTGAATGATGTGAATTTAATTTTTCTGTGGCTTACCAAAAGATGCATACCCAGCATATTTTGCCTGGCAAAAAACTTTATTACTAGCATACAAAGAGAAATATTTGCATTAAAAATTCTGGGGGGAAATTAGTGAGGAAGTATGCAAGCAGTTAAATGGAATTCACAAAACTCTCTTATCTTTAACTTGGAATAACTTTCTGGGTTTTTTTTGTTTTTTTTTTTCTGTGCACGTGTGCATGCCAAGTGAACTTTCATCACCTATATGGAGTTGTCTAACAATTCTAAATTTCTACAGTGTTTGGTGCTAACAGTAAATAAACCTTCTGATTCACCTTTTTTTGTGCTAAGAGTTTTGCACCTTTACTATTTTAAATTGTAGGTTACAAAGTAGGAGCATTTTACAGCTAATGGACAGATAAGACAGATAAATTCATTTTAAAACAATATAGCAAATTCCCTACTTGCAATTTGTGATACAATCACAAAGATTTCTGTGAGATTGGTTTTGAGATTACTGTTTCTACTTTCTATTGAAGCTGCTTCCTTGTTGAAGATGATTACTTTGAAGAGACTGTGGTACAGAGGACTTGATTTCTTCTATCACAGGAACACACATTTTACCCATCCTGTTAATATTTCACAGTCTGTCCAAATTGGGTTTTTGTAATTCTTTTTCTCTTAATTCCCCTTTTGCATCCTACTTCCATATTAGTGGAAACCAATTCAAAAGACAAAAGTATTTTCAGTCCCCAAAGTGGATAGTTGGTAATTTAGACCCATCCTTTTTTCCTTCTTCCTAAGGCTGGAATGAAGAACTGCATTGTGAAATTAGATTGTTATGAGGAGCATGGGGCAGTTGGATGCCTCAGAAATAATGTAAAAAAAAAATACATAGTGGATGGAAAGGTAGGCTTAATGGGCCTAGTAGTAACCAACAAGGAGCCAGCCCAAGACTCTTAACAGGAGTTTGTCTTCAGCTCCACCTTTCCCCAACTATCAGTGCTGGATTTGTTGCTACAAACATGGATTTGTTGCTGTGACTCTTTCTGATGAGAATCAAGTCCTCAAGGGAAATGTCCAGAATTGTATTATGAATTTACCATGATATGACTTGCATTTAGATTTAAAACATGTACTTCAAATAGAAAGACTGTGGTCAGAACTTTCATTGAGGAACTGAACTGAGGCTGGTTAGCCTGAGTGATTCAAATGGTCTGCATTTCTTTGAAGAAGAAAATACTTTTCATTATAATCTTGTACTTGTGTTCACACCATTATAATCAGAGAAAGCAAGCAAGAAAAGGATTAATTCTACCTCATAGTGGCTAGAATAGTCTGCTGACAATGTTTACCTAATGTAAACTGCTGTTCATTAAACTGAGAAATTACATCTGTGCAAGGACTGAAATACAGGGTTCTTTTTCATACCTGAACAATGCTCAGCAGTTTGTCCATTTCCTGAGGCCCACTAAGGATAAGTTGTGGTGGTTTTGGGCTTTGTAATGTTCTTACACTTTCTATAGTCTACAGTAGTTGTATTTTTTAGCCAGATTCCACCAAAATACTGAGATCAACTCAGGGTTTCATTACACAAGAGGGTCCCACACACACCACATCTAGGCCATAATACATCAATTTCTTTAGAAGCAGACTGTGGGAAACGGTATTGGAAGCCTTGGATGAATCCAGCCAATGTCCACCCCTTGACGCACATCAACCGAGCAGGCTTCTATGTCATAGAAGGCTATCAGGTTACTAAGTGCAATTTGCTCTTGGTGAATCCAGGCTGGCTTTGCCCAGCCATATACTAAATTTGATTTATGAAAGGAGAATTTGTTCCATGACTTTTGCAGGGACTGAAGACTGATGTGACTATAATTTCCTGTATCCTGCTTTAATGATGGGGATGACAATTGTACCAGCTTTGTTGCTGTATGACTTAAGGCATCTCAGCAAGATGCCTCTCCTGGCATCTGAGGCTGAGCAAGGGAATCTGTTAATTGATGACAACAGCTGGGGGAAAAAAACAAAACAGTGAAGCAGCTGGATGTTGCAGTTGTGACTTCAGTTCTGCTTTGAATGTTTTAAAGGGAAGTGAGACAGAATACTTTGGCGACTGCAAAGAGGACCTGTTTTCTGGGTTACTGAGCAATATATGCATGTATCATCATAGTTATGATTGAATTTCCTTGAGATAAAATTGCATAGCAATAGAATGAAGCAGGTCAGGATGAACTCTTTTTTAGGTTTTATTTTTTTGGTTGGTTTGGCTTATCTGTTTGGTTTTTTCTGACAAGGGTTTAACTGCATTTTTATCCCTTGTTTTGAAAGGCAATTAGAAGGAATAGAATGCGTATCAGAGAAGAAAGTAACATAGATCTTTAAACAGATCATGTTATGGTTGTGCCTCATGTCTGAGGCAGAAATAAATTAACATATCTGTAAGAGTACTTTTAAGCTTTTGCTTTTTAAATTACTCATTAGAAGTGTAAGTATAGAAGAGAGAGCATAGTACTTGCCCTTTTCTCTAAATCACACAAATTGTGCCTCTGAGAATTCCTGTAGTGTGATATCCAATGTTTCTTAATTTTAGTCTGAGGACCCTGTGTTATGCATAAGAAGTGATAGAGAAGAGTATAAAACAAAAATCCACAATTCTTGTAGCAAATTATTTTCCCTGTTATGTGGTGAGAATTTTCAGTGTTCCACCTTGTATCTGTTGACATGCATCCTATGACTGTGCATCTGTCTCACCAAGGAAAGTTAAGAGAAAAAAAAGACGTTTATTTCCTCATCTATGCTCTTTATGCCCCTTGCCACAACTGTTAAACAAAAAGGAGGTCTTTAAAACACCTCGCATATTTTAGTAGGGGAAAAGAACTAATATTATTGCTTTTATTAAAAATAACGATAACCAAAAAAACCCCCAAAAACCATCGAAAATACCCCAAACTAGAGCTGGAAGCTCTACAGCACAAAGAAAATCAAAGCCCTTGACATTTTTTTTTACAAGCATGAACAAAGCTGGAGTTAACAGAAATAAAAATCTGAAAGAGAAAATATAAAATCCTTTCTCACAGATTCTTTCTTAAATTAGGTGTCATACATGTGAAAAATGCACCTGAAAAAGGTGCTAACTAGAACACATAAGGGAATTCATGTTTTTAGCTAGTGCTAGTCAGTTCTAGTGCTGCTGGAATATAATGGTGAATTTTTACAAGACAGTAGAAAAAAAATCCTGTCAAGTTGTGAAGTGCAATTCCAAGGTTTATTTGCTATATTCCCATTGAACAAAATGACAAGGGGTTCAATGTTAATGCTCTTAAGCATAGAACAAGTATGTTTTAGTAAAAGTAGTGATTCAGCCTTTATTTTCTTTCTACACATCTTGACTCATCTGTGCTGTTTACTCCTGATAAGATGACACTGTGTGTACTCAGCTAAGGCCACACAAGAGATTTATCTGAGGCAGACTCAGATAAAACCCTGTTATTAATTAGCCATTAAACAATGCTGATATTCAAGAGTCCAGTGTTTTACCTCACTTCCAGGGTCTCTTACTTTGCTATACAGGCTTTGTTTCATAAGACCATTTATATGAATAACTGCTTATAATTGCACTTTCGGTTAGAGTGATAGACCACCACCATTATTCAGCCTGAACACTCCAAAATGTTTCACTGCTCAGAAACCCTGGAAAACAAGAGTCCAATGCCTAGAACTATTATTTACCCTTCAGTAAAGTGAGGCCATTGATGTCAGTGAAGCCAGATGAAGCCAAAAGAGGATTTCTTTTCCTGCAGAAGAAATTGGTAAGATTTGATGGGACAAGATTTAGTTGAGACACTGTTTACAGTTCAAGTAAGAAGGGCCTTTAGGATCAAGCCAAATGTCACCTTTAGTTTGGTCTAGTCACTATAGAAACAGAAGAAGGAGTTTATCCTGTTTTCTGTAACTCTGGTGAAGCACTGGGAAAATAAATACAGGTATGATTTCCCTGAATGCAAACACCTCCATCAATTGTGTTGTTTCTTTCATTTGCCTTTCAAATAAACATAAGTTTGCAGTGGTCTTTCAGTTGCTATTAAAGTCCTTTCCTTGCAGGACACAACAGATGAACACAAACTGTTTAAGGAATACTTAGTCATCAAAACTTATCTGGTTGAGTTCGAAAACCAGAATTTAGTACCAATGGAATAGTAATAGAAAGATTTCAGCCATTCTTTGAAGATTTCAGATCTGTCAGATCTGAAAGTTTTTTTTTCAGATTTAATGCTATGTATTAAATATTGAATTAGCTCCTAGATTGAACACTTTTATTTGATAAGGGTCATTAACACAAATGCCCTAAATGTTAAAAAAAAGTAATGAGACACCTATAATTTATTGCTGCTGTATTAACTGGGCTTCTTTAATTTTTGGTGTTCATTATTTTGCCCTGTAACCAATCCATATATTTTCTTGACCATAACTTCTTCCTTTATGAGTCATTTGTTTGACAAAATTAATTACTCAAATTAATTAAATAATTAAATCTACAACTCTTTTTATATTGGAAGTCTTGTAGTTCAATTATTCATATTTAATCAGTTGTTAATACACTTGTACAGAATTATCATTGACAAAATGCAAATAAATATATCTTTTGACATCAAGAGATAACTAGAAATAAAACAACATTAACAATTTAAATCATTAGGTCCAGAAGTTTGTGTCTCTTCATTCCTTTTAAAGCTCTTTGCATAGGATCTAATCTTTCCATTTTCATTACCTAAGATGCACTTAGTTTTTATCCTCCCAGTAGAAGAGCTAAACAAAGAAAATATTTCATTTAACTTGGATGGTTGCCCCATCCTGTGTCAGACAATTTACATTACAACTCAATGCCTTAGCTCATCTCTACTTATAAAATGGTGGCAACTGTGAAACTGATTTTAAAAAAAAAAAAAAAAGGTCGCTTACTATTTCCCCACCACTGCTCATCTGTATAACCCGGTAATGAAATGACAGGGTGTCACAGAAGTATAGGGACATTCAAACTATGACATGGGGTGTTATGGTGAATCCTGACATGTGGCACCTCTGAAAAATAGCAATATGAGGAATAACAGGTTGCTGCAGATAACGAGGTAGGAGTAATGCTTACACAAAGGGCTAGCTCTGACCTAGAGTTCCATTAAAAAGACAACAACATAAAATGCAGCAGGAAACTGTACATAAAATTAAGCAGTGGCTTAGCAGAATTGCTGAACAAGGTAGAAATTACCAGGGCAATCAAATCATGAACACCAAATAAGGTTATAAAGTCTGCTAAACCATGGCAATTAGAAAAGGGGAAAGAGAAGTGGGCTGTTTATTTGTAAAGGAATGAGGGTGGTGAAGGAGAAGAAAAGGAAAAATAGAAACACAAGGTGAAGTAAAATGGTGTTTGTGTCTGTTCACATACCTGTGCAGCAGCTTTCTGACTGACCATGTCAGACTGAAGATATAGAATAAATTTATTTTGAGTTATTTTCTCCAGCAAAACTTATACCTGGTTGCCCTGTGTAGTCAGGGAAGTGCCAAGATGGATGTGCTTCCTAACACTGTTTGGGGTCATCTACAGGAGGTCATGTAAACATCCTTAGTGCAAAGAACAGCAGCCTTAAATTATTTGAATTTCAAGAATGATAGAATATGTCACAGACCACTCTGCTGATCAACTTTTTATTTAGGAAATAAAATAAGGTGATGTACTACTGAACAACTACAAAACAACTTTAAAAATTCCTGCAAATAAAGGATCAGAGGAAATTAGTTCATTCTATCTGCTGAGAGTTCTCTTTGCCAAAGATCCCAGCACCTCACACTAGCAAAATATGAACTCAAGTAGTTTAGTATTTGTAAAATACCTCAAACGTTACAGTAGATACACCTAAGTGCCACTGATCCTCACCCTGATCTGCCGGCTTGGGCTTGGGTCTACCTTATGATTTCATAGTTTTTTGTGATGATGTGGATCCCTGATTGCATCTGGTTATTCTTCCATCAGCCAAATGAGTAAGAATCTGAAATCTGAAACTGTGCATGCTGCAAAGAATTCAGTGGGTAATGAGTACAAAAGATCCTTTGCAAGTTAGTCTCTTCATAATTAGCACAAGCTAAATTAAAAGTACTTGAAAAAATAGAAAACTGTGGCCTCCAGAGATTATTTCAAATATTCACTGACTTCAAAGCAGTAGACTTACATTATTTTAAAATTGTTCTGATTTTACTGAATTTGAATTTTTTTTTGTTTCAGACCTAGACACATTGGCAGTTTGAAGGCTTACCTATTTTTGCAGCTGAATGACAGAAATTGCTTCTCCCTGTAAATAACCTCACTTGAATAATTGCTAGCACATATTTATACATTCTGTTTGCAAATTTCTCCTGTATAGATAATTTGTAACTTCTCTAAGCAGTATCCACAGTCTTCATTATTCTTGTCACTGTATGTTTTGCTTAATGTCTAATTACTGTTCATAACTGACATGGAAAACAATATAATCTACATAATGTTCAGCTGTGTATCTTCCAGACTGCCTGACAACAGTTCTGTCCTAGCAAGACTAATGGAGAAGAATCACTAGAGTATGTGACTGTGACAGTCCTTCTTCCTTCTGGTGTTAGGCACATCACATAACTCAAATAATAAGTAATATCACTGTTTATAAAGCTAAGTTATGAACCACTTCCTCACAGGATGCCCATTGCCTAGATGCTGTAGACATCAATAAAAGTGTGTTTTCTTGATTGTGTTTTTGCATATTTTACCCAGTGATTCAGGCTTATGAATCATGGAGCTCATAAATAGAATTCTACTCATGTATGGAACAAAGTAATGGTTGATTGATCCAATGACATTTTTGAAATTACATTGACCAACCACCATTAGTTTACTGAAGGTGTATGTGGTATGAAGGTAGTTTGACAGCAAGGAGAGTATTTAGTCATAGCAGACTTACCTTACTACCACAGGGTGTGGGAGATGATTACCTTCAGTACATAAGAATAGATTTTCTGAAACATTGAAGCCATTGCTCATAGAATGTAAGTTGTACTTGCCACTGCTGCTTTAGAATGGTCCTGGATCACAAGTATCAACAGCAATTAACATCTGAATTCAGCATGAATTGAGCATATGCGCTTGTGTTTTGACCAAGGTGAAATACATAGTTTAAATAATGTTATTGCTAATAAAATCTGTCAAAATATTGCTGCTTTCCCTATTTCTTGTATGCGTTATGGAGACATAGAACTGGGTCAAAACTCAAAAAGCAGTATGGCTGATAAAACTTCGACTTTAAATTTTGTCAGGATTTCTCCTCAGCCTAGTAATAGGACATAGACTGTATTTTGACTTTACTTTTTCTTTGGTGACTAGAATCTTACAGAGCTTTACTTGCCACTCTCATGTGTATTATGGATACAAAATTAAGTATCTAGCCTTCTAGAAAATTCAGGCACATAAAAGTTTGTATCATAATACTTCTAACAACTCAGCCTTTAAGCATTCACCTGACTGCTTTCATCATCTACTTAAAACTTTTAATTTTTCAGCTATATAGTTTTACATCTCTGAGTGGTGCTCAAAAATCTTTTTATTCCATTGTAATTGCATTGGTTAGTGTAGATGGTAAAAAAAGTTAAAATACCTCTTTAATTTTAAAGAAGAGTATCCTGACCAGATATTTTCTTGCAAGTTAATGCTTCAGAAATATTTATTTGAAAACAGTGCTTATTAAAAAAGTTTCATTTCTTTCATTTTTTCAGACAACAATAAACAGATTCTGTTACTGTGAATTTAATAAGAAGATTTATTTTTCCCCCCAGAGAGAACAAAATTACTCTTCTTTTAGATGTTGCTATTATGTTCCAGCATTTTTCTAGTCACATACAGTCCTGTATATAAATGAGGATATTTTGGGAGCTTAAACTACTAGAGAATGTATTCACTGACTTCAAACAAAAGTATGTTTTATATTTTTGTGGTATGATGAAATTATTTGACTTAACTTGTAGTATATTAATTTATATTTTGTATTTTATCATTAAAAGGCTCAAATGCATTACTAGCTAATTTATGATTAACACAAGCTTTCCTAATTCTGGTGTTTCCTCTCAGAGAAATATCTTTATATAATTAAAATAGGCCAGGACATGCTCTTTGACTCTGAAATCAATTGGGTCATCTTGACCTAAGTATCTACTGTAAGCATACAACATATGCAAAACAGGGCTTTGTCCCAAGTGAATGTTAGTTCACATTCAGCTTTTCACAGATCACATCCTGCAGTGCTTCTCAAGCACATCACACCTGCCATGTTCTCATTTCACCTACTTCACTCACAGCTGGTCCACAGACACAAAGACATGCACAGTACATCATACACTAAGTCAAGCTCAGAACATGGTTTAAGTCAGCACCCTCCCACTGATATTTCACACCAAAACCTGCTGTCACCACTGCAGTTCTTGGTTATTTTTGTCCACAGGGTTGCCAGCACAACCTTGTCTTACATATCTTTTTCATTACTAGATAATCACCTAAATGTCCTCCATTCTCTATGCTAACAAACTAGGTTATTTACACAAGTATAGTTCTTCAGTTTTATTATAAAATAAATGTATGTTGAAGAAAACTGACAAGGCAGATCAGTAACCAACACAAACAAAAGCTTTTTCAAATCAATCAGTTGTTGAATTGGCCTGGGAAGTATGGAAAGACCTAATGAGCATTTACAAAATGACTGATCTATGAGCTCTGAAGCGTCTCTGACCATCATTGGGACGAAGTTTTGGTTGTGCTACTGTGGTACTAGGGGGGAAGTCCTGAAGCTCAAGAGAGGTGGGAGTGGTTTCTGCTGGATGTGAGGTGGCTTCTATTCCACTTGCCCCGATCCAGTCTGTGGTGAGACACATCACAAATCTGCAATCAGTACATGTCTTTACAAACATGGCCAACCACCAGCAGGACAGGGAAGGCAGGCAGGAGAGCTGAGACTTTATCAGCATGGTGTACATACACACACACACACACACACACACACACACACACACAGACACCTATGCTGTCTCAAAGCTTGCTTAGCAGGCCAGATTCACATGTACACACACCCACAGATACATACACACAGAACAAATCTGTCTCATAGCTGTTTCACTTATGGCTTCCCCAGCAGCAGACCCTCTCATGCTGTTTGCTGTTAAGTTTGACTTTAAGCTCACACAGAGAGCACATACATGTGAAAGTGTAGTTAAGAAGGTAAAGAGAAGATAGAACAGGCTGTGGTGATCAGGCTTGGCAGAGCATGCATACTTGCAAGCTCCTTTCTCAAATGCCACTGGCCCATTAAAACCTGCCTTCTCTTCAATTTACCATTATTATGCCATCTACCTTGATCCTTCTCTTGAGCCTTCCTCTGAATATTATACAATAACATTTGTTCTTCTTTACCTGGTCTCAGAAGTTTTACGCAATCGCTCAAGCCCCTTCAAATGTCTCATAAAGAGGGTTGGGGTTTTGTGTTTTTTTTTTTTATGAGACCTGTGATAATTTTATCAGTTGCAAAGTATCAAGGTTACACTTGAATTATTCCTTTAGTGGCCCTTCATCCAGCAGCCTGAGATCTATGTTTCTTTTTATTGTCTGTTTTATTTTTCCTATTCATGGAGTTTTGTAGTTTTGGTTTATTGTTTTTCTTATCCTTGAAGAAATAGCCTAATAAATCAAGTGTTCCTACATTCTACATATCATTAAATTGTGTATTTGTACAAAAGTAAGATCTTCTGAGATAGTGTTGGACTTGATATCACTCACAGATATCATCACACAGAGCAGTTTTGGGAGACTGATAAACAGCTCAAGAAAAAATGTGCAGGAGATTAAATCTGACATAAAAAGAGTAAAAATTATGAGGATCAAGTGCCTAGGCGCATGACTGGAAGCACTTGTTATACCAGTAAATATGTATCCAAAAATTCAAGAATGTTCTTTCAGTCCAGAAAGAGGCAAATTCTTTGTTCTAGTCCTGACCATCTTCTCCTTTCTAAACTGAAGAATGATAGTGTGTAAGAGTATGCAGAAGCTGAGAGTGTCTGCTTATATCCATTACCACAGAGATATCTTCTGAAATATTTAATCTTCAAGATTCAAGCCCTCATTTCTGAATATAAGTATGTTCATAAAACAATCTTGGTATTCTCAGCCTTGAGAGTGTTAATATTATTTATCTTCCCTAATTTTAGCCATCTTTATCCACATTTGAGCTGGTCACACTAGCAGAAAAACTTAGGATTAATTGCAGATATAGGTGTCCATAATGTAGTTACAAACATTCAGATAAATAATATCTGTTCTATTTCTGTGATATGGATAATTATTGATTTCTATCTAACATACGGTCTACATCATGGTCTCTACCTCACTTCTATTTTATGTGTTGTCCTTTTAGAATATATTTCTCTTTATGTTGGATGTTATTGATCCCAGATATTTCCCTTGTATTTTGTTTATTTTGAAGTCTACATCTGTCCCCTGGTGGTATTCATTATGTGACACAAATAAATTAAAAATATTAAGACAAAAACAGGGAAGTAAAAAACAGTTTAACTTTGCAATCCCTGAATGTTCCAAACTAGCCTAATCTTTTGTGATCAGCATATATGACAAACATATTCTCTATTTTATTATACAGAAAATTAATATAGCAATTGAGCAGTGCTCAATGCAAGAGAAATCCTTGCTGCACATTTGCTAGACTATCTGCCTTTCCAAACTGAAAACAAATAATTCAGTAATTACTATGACTATTTCTTCATGTGTCTCTTCCTGTGTTTAGTTTTGCACCTCCAGAGTAATTTCCTAGCTTCTTATCTCTTACTGCTTATGAGAATGTTAAGCAAGGATATCTCAAAATTCTCTATCAGTCATCTAAAATCAGACTAAATTCCTCAGCCAATGGGGGGCTTTAGAAATAAAATTATTGTGTATTACAAACTGATGTTTTTCCTTCAATATTTGCAGCTGAAAATCCCATACTTGTTTTTAAATACAGGTTTTATACCATGTTGTAATTACAGATCAGTTAATAGTGTTGGATGAACTAGGAAGCTTCTCAGTAAAATAAAATTTATTTACCATTCATTATTTTTCTGTTCATTATGTGGCACAAATTGTTTGGTAGGTGTTTTATGAATGCAAGTCTGAAGAAAAAGTGGAAGTGAAAGCAGCATGAAAATGCTATACAATTTTCAACTTATGATGTCCACATTTTTATTAGCATTTTAATAGCTTATTATTCTTTCGAAGTTGTTAGTGTTTAATGAAATGAAACATCTTGAAGGCACTTCATAATCACTGAAAAAAAATTGTATCTAGTGGTCTTTTTCTGATTTTTTCCTGACCCCTCTTTTCAAGGATATTGAAAGGAAAACACATAAACAGATAAACAGAGTTTTCAAAACATGTTTCAACACCAAAGGCTGACAGTTTTGTGGAATATGTAAAGGAGATATGGCCAGGGAAAATGCCTTAAGATTTTGTCCTCACCTCAGGAAAGGTTTCCTGTTGCGTTAAAGGTAAAACACTCAATTTTCACCTGTATTAGGTCTCCTGTTGCCAACAAAATACACTGGTTTATGCTCATATTAGGCTGGCTGAATGACAGAAATATTGCATAATACTGCTAATGGTACCCAGTTAATGGAGGGTGATGGAGCAGAAAATATGTTCATTACTGAAAAGGTGGAGAAGAGATGCTTTTATATTGTTAGCCTAGAAAATCCCAAATGACTTAAAGTTATTTGTCTGTAGACTGCAGGAAATGTGATTAGGATGTTGTCATGACACAATGACTCACTTAAAAGTGTCCTTTCCCATTTTACTTCCCTTAAGTTCAAGTTAAGGTCTCAGAGTTTTAATATCACTACATTTTGCCTTTCCCTTTGTGAAGATATCTACCATTCCACTCTAGCTTATAATGTAAACCTGTACAAAAATATTTTTATTCTTGTTCTAGACTTTTATAGTGTGGTATATTTAACATTGGCATTTACCACAATTATGATCAAATTAAAAAAGCTAATATTAAAAATTGAGTTTTCTCCAATACCAGGAAAAGGCGGAATATTTCACATACTTGTTTCTATTATATAACATTTTTGTTTTATTGTAACATTTTCTACCTGTATCATTCATAATAAAAGGAAATTTATTTCCTAAATCTAGCAAGATTGGCTTCCTTTATGTATGTATAAAGGTAGCAAAACTTTTATTTGGTTAACTGTTAAAACTAAGGAGAATAAACACCTCATCTTTATGAAAGTGTAATCAAACATGAGATATAATCTTGTTATATAGTACATGAAAAAAACAATAAAATTTAGCAAGTTTTTTAAGCCTAATTTCTATTCTCATTGACTTAAACTTGAATAGGAATAGACTCTGTAAGCTTTTTGACTGTAGGCCATTTTATGCAAATAATACTAAAACTAAGAGGCAGCAGTTTTTTATATAATCCTTAATCACTTTGTCTTAATGTTTCTTAAATGACTGTGACAAGGAGCTTGCAAAAGTCTCCAACCAAGATATATTAGCTAAAGGGTCAGGGCAAGTGAAACTTCCAGGAAATGGTGCTTTAGTTATGCTACTCCTGATAACATTGTGGTGATCATAGTAGCTATTTTGTGTTTTATGTTCAACATATATTCATAGATAAGATTAAAAATAAGGTCTAGACCCCAGGTTTTGCTCATAGCCTCCTTACATTAGAAGAAAAATGTTTAATATTATTACATGACATTATTGGAATTATTGATCTGTAAGTTGTTCATTTTTGTAAGTGTATAAATAGTATATATGGGGGTATTAACAATGATATTAATAATGCTGAGTTTATTTTTTTTTTCCCCAACAATTTGGTTATGGCTACATTACAGCTATTCTTGCATCTTAACTCTGAGTTTCAAGCCCTTTTGCCTTAGATCCAGTCTTAAGTCAGTGAAGGAATTTTCTCTATCTCTCTGTATGGTTAAGAAAGACCAAATGTAGGTGGTCTGACAAGTGCTTCAGAATTTTCTGATTTTGAAGGACATAAACACAATCGTAATGAGTAAACAAAAATGTTAGGCCTATATATTACCTTAATAAAATAATTAACGTAAATTCAGCTGTCAGTTCAAAAAACCTGATACATTTCGAATTGTTAACATAGTTTCCTGGAGAGTAACTTCCTTGTGTGTGAAAATATTTTCATTTCTGATCACTTTATTTTTGTATGCTTAGATATTATTAAAATAAAGAATTTTAAAATCCTGTATTTTGAAGCTTTCCTATTTTACTATCAATGTTATCTTTTCTTGTAGGATTTCATCCACTTTGTTTTCTGCTGTTTTATGTTAGAAATTTCCCATAAATTAGATGACATTAAAATAAGGAATAAAAAAAGCAACAGGCCTTTGCTTAAGCCACAGGAATTTTAAATGGTTACCACCATCATATTTTGAAACTTTTCTGGAGCTAAAATTGATATTTGCAAAACAATAAATCTAGGAGAGATTTAAAAAATCTAATAAAAAAAGGCATAAAATAGTCCATAATATTTTTTCAGTCAACTGACGCTTTATTTTCTAATGTCAAATTTCCAGATAAGAAGTAAAATGTTTCCACGTTATTGTTGTAAAGCACTGAAGTCCAGATTTATGTTTGCAGATTTTGACTGTTTTCAGTCAATGTGAACTAAATTTCTAAATTCTCCTATGTTTCTGGTCATGTCTATTTTGAAATATTATGCCTGACATTGAGGAAGGAAAACCTCATTTTCTACAGCAATTGGTATAAACTTTATATAGTTAAAATGGATTGCCTTCAAATTTTATAGCACTGTATTCTCAAAGAGTTAAGAAAATACCCATAGGATCCAAGATTCCTCTACAAATGCAATAATTTTCATAATGCAGGATATTGATGATTCATACTATTCAAAATCTATGACTTTTAATTGTTTTATATTTTTTCTAAAATCTCCTAACTCTTCCTTTTTTTTTCCTTTGAAAGATAGAAGCAAAATATGAAAAACATGCACAAATAAATATTTTAATCCATGTATAACCTTGAGGCATACTAAGCATTTCCTGTAGTTCATAGTGTTTTTTTTCTAGAAATCCTTGATTTTCAGCACCAGAATGAAGCACCATATTTCAAAGTCTTCCCAAAATTCATTCACATAATTCAACTGAAACCTTTCTAAATGTTGTTCATTTATCCTTAAGTTTTTCCAAGATTAATTCAATTAGAAATTCTGTCTGAAAACAGAGATGATACAAAGATTCTACTTTTAACGGGTATAAGACAGATATGATGCCTAGAGTTATTTCCTATTTGTCTACATATTATGGTTCAGGAAGTAAAAAAAACAAAAAAACATAACTTGAAAATTAAAACTGTGAATAAGTACCTCAGTTTTTGTAAAGATCTCTGAATTGCAGAAAAAAAGCTAGGTAAAAACCTCTCTCTGCTCCAGGGGGAAAAAAAAAATCTTTAGGAACTTACTACTTTTTTCACAGTAGGGAAAGACCTAAAGCTTAATGAGATCAACTTTGAGCTAAAAGGAACCAAGTCCAACTGGGTACAAAACCATTCTCAGAACTTTAAGGCTAAATGTGTGATTTAACTGAAGATATGTAATGTTAACTTCATTTTCCTAAGCCCTATTAATGTGCTTGTGTGTGAGGAGAAAAAGACATCCATGCATCTGACTGCTACATTTACCATGATACCAGCAATCAGGGTTCAGTTTTTGTTATTCAGTGAGTGGCAATCTGTCTCATTTTTGCATGCCTGTCAAATAATTTGCATGAATTTCCAGCCTTGATGGAACTTATCACTTGACTGTCCAACTTGATTTTCTCTAATCATATTAGAATATTCAGTGAATTTTGTTTTGCTCGCTGTCAATCATACTTGATCTGTAGACTATAAAAGAAAGTGTTTTATGTAACATGCCAAATTGTTCGCTTTTTTTTCTGATTTTTTTTTTCCTTCTGTATTCAGGGTAGTACAAATAATGTATTTGACAATAATATTTCCTGTCATTAATGGTAACCATCATCTCACACTACTCATTAAAATTTATAAAGTGTCTTGTACCTGAAAACCCAAATAATTCTTTTCATCACCACAAGAGAAGAACAAGTAACAGAAAATTTCAGTCATAAACAGTTACAATTAAACACAAACAACTACTGCCTCTAGGAATGTCCTGTTACATATTATGTCTTCATTGGAGTAAGAATGGTAACTGAGAACTGAAAGTTCTGTGAGTAATACATAAAGTAATGCAAGTACCACACTTTGAAGAACACACCATTTACAAATCACTTCATAAAAAAAGTGTTAATCTTTGCTAACAAAAAAAATAATTTAAAAAAAAAAAATTATCTTGGACAGGTAACAAATATTTTTCCATTCCCTATCTCTGCATTTAATGAACTGATGCTTCAGATCTGTTTTGATCATAAGTTTCTATAAGCTATACTTTAATTAAATTAGCAAAAAGATGCATTCAACCAAATTCCTCTCAATTTTACAGTATTATGAAAAGTAAAATACTGTCAATTTATTTAAATAAAATAATAGATTATATTGTGGCCTAAATTTTTAAACATCAATCTCCATTCACTTTAAAAGAGAGATATTTTAACATCAATTTTACAGAGGAAGATAGCTGTTTCAGATAGGTAAAAGCCCTGCCATTGCACAGCTGTTCGGTGGATAATATGAAATAAAACTTTGAAAACTGGTAAATAGAAATAAGAATTAAGAAATTTCTGAAAACAGTGGGAATTTTTAACCTGACCTAGTATTTTAAAGGAAATCTTGTAAATAATGAGACTCTCAGCTCCATATTTCCTGTCCAATTGTTTATTTTTTATTAAAAAAAAAAAAAAACCAGACAATCTAGAAAACGTAAATCAAAGGCAAAATATGAAGCTATCTTGTTTATACGGTACATTTGAATTATAGAGGACAGAAATATGTTTAAAAAAAAAATATAAAAGAGAAGCAAACCAAACAATGCTCCCACAAACACAAAAAACCCCAAACCAAAACTAAAATGGAGCCTCATATAACAGAGAAAAAGGAAGAAGGGACAATAGACCAAAATTTAAAAACATAACTCATAAAATTTTTATCAGAGGGATAAATATACTAGCATGGTATATGCTCACCAGAAGCTCAGATATAAGCATTTAAGTTTGTTTAATGACTCAAGAAATAGAATCCATATTTTGCAGATATTTCTAGTTGAAAAAAACCCAGCCACTTTAAGTCTTCAAAGGCAGTACTAATAGACTGTCTATTAACACTGAAGGCTAAAATTTGAGTCGAGGTGTTTTGGACATACTGTAATTTAGAGATAACTTGAGCTCAGCACACTGTAGCAGAGAGAATTACAAAAATATGTTCTTGGAGCTAATAAGATATGAAATACATAATAAACTGGGGAAAAAAAAGGATTGAATAAAGTAGCAACAGGTATAGTAGCCCTTATAAATTCTGGAATAGCAAGATTCAAGATTGCAGGCACTTATGGTAGTGAATCAGACTCTTTCATATGTTGCTTTATTTTGTGTTATCCAGTGAAAAATTTGTCATGACACTTGACTGAATATTTTAAGGCCTTTTGTTTAATATATGTGAGATCTACTCTGACAGCAATGTATGAAACTAGTATTCTATATGTATATCACCCCAGGCAAAATCTAGACTTTGTCTTATGTCGACTTTACAGTATTTAATAATAGATTTATATTGACTTGGTTCTGAAAACACTCACTGAGTTTCAATAAAAATGAGTCAGATTTGTTGAACAAGAACAACCTGGATCCCAATTAACCTTTTCACATCACATCTCATCTTTCCAAAAACTTAAAAGGTGCCAAATTACTTCTCTCCTATTCTCTAATTTAAAATGGCTTATGTGTTATTTTCTGGTATTGCAGAGTTATTTTCCTTTTACATAATTTTGAATTTCTGATGCTAGGATAACCAATGTGTCATATGTTTGAAATTATGTTTGTTATACAAGTAACATTAAAACAATTCAACTTTACTTATTGCAAAATTTACAATTCTGGTATTTTTTTTATTTACTCCTTGGACTTTCATTTCCTTGGGCAAATATAACTGAGGAGAGTGAGGCATGCTGGGGTTTTATCCCCAGTTGCTGTAACTGCTGTTTGTTTGATGGTGTGTGCTGCCATTAATAAGACGAAATAGAAAATGGAATCTAAAAGGCTCTTGGCTCTTCACATCTGGGCATGTCCTGGATTAAGAAGGTCATTACTTGGAATGAAGATGAAGGTTTTCTGGAAAAAATACCTCTTTAATAAATGTCTCCAAAGTTCCCAAAACATTCTAGAGCACCTATCTAGAAGATAGGATGCGCAAAGGGGTTTCAGGGTTTTTAATTAAAGCTGGTATTTATAAAGATGTTGAGTTGTGTCACAGATTAAGTTCTTAAGCCAGGATCAGTAATGCATTGAATGGTCCAAGATTGTTTATCCTAATATGTTGAGAAATAGGAGTAAGCAGTTAATAAACCTTGAAGTAAGGAAGAAATTCTTACATAGGTGTTTAAGAAGCTTGATAAATTCTCCTCCAGAAATGTCCATTTCTATTAAGCACAAAGAAGTCTCAGCTAATTCTTATTTAGAAGACTCTCTCATGGATATGGATAGTAAGAGAATCCCACCTCTCACCTTCATTCTTTAGTGTTGCATAAATGTACATTCCGCTATTCACACAAAGAAAAAAAAATAAAGAGGAAATTAAAGAACATTTAAAGTGTATTTTCAAGAACCAACTTATAGTTTATTTAACATATTTTGCCTTGGATCTTAAAGGATGTTTTTTCAGCTTCTGTTTCTAAGAGGCTTCATCCAGACGTGCTCAGAGCAGATGCAGAATTCCTCTGCCCTTGTCCCAAATCATCCAGAAACTTATGCAACCCCATTAGTGTGTCATTGCTGATATACACTAATGTGCTTTGTTTCTTAGCCCTGCATGGTTTTGTTTTTTTTCCCCTTTGGATACCACCTTCAGAACAAAGGTTGTGATCTGACATCCCTGAAAACTTGAGATGTAATTTTGAGGTTTTTTTAAATTTATTATGGATCTATGTGTGTAATTTACAATTTGAAAACTGTTTAGAAGTATATGCACTAGAGACAAGTACTGAAAATATTGCTGAAGTGGAGAGGAGGGTGCTAAAATGAAGAAAAAATGTAACACTCAGGATTTTGTTTTCTTCTAAAACATGTCATATTTGAGGTAAAACATATCGTTATGCAAATTCAAGTCCAGTCTATTCCTGGCATACTGCTAAAACTTTAATAGCATACAAAAAAGAGAAATATCAAAGAAAAGCAGAAATTAAACTATTAAAATAGCACACACTCAAATTGAAACTTTAAAAAAAAGATAGAGAAAAGAAAAACAGAATCAGAGATAGAAAACCAGGTACAAAGGTTTCTACCACTAAATCCTATGTTAAAGATAGGATGAATGGATTTTTCATTTTGAATGTAATCATTAAATAAGACTTGGATACACACATATGGATTCTAGCAATTTTGTGGAATCCAGTGTGGAAATGGGTAATCTGTTGGATTTGTATAAGCAGCTTCAAGAATGATGTGGAAGTGCACATTTAATATTTAAAAAGAAGGGGAGGGAAATGAAACTGAAAGAAAAGGGGGTTACTGAAAAATGAGTTAACACAGCTAAAGTGTTAATTTTTGTTTTACATTTCATAGGTGATCAGGTTCAGTGTGATATAAAGAGTTTGGAAATAGTTGAAGAGATTATTGGAGCTGTGTATATGATATTTGATCCTTCAACTGAATCTCCAGGTTCTGGAGTTTCCTTGACAATATTAGAAAGATTAGCTGATTAACAAGTATCTTACTCTTGAACAGCGATGGGAAGTATGAAATCCTTCAGCCTACTAAATCAGAATATAAATTAAAAAAACAAGGGTAACGAGTCAACTTCCTTGATTACAGTATCCTGATTTTGGTGAAGAACAAGGAGAAAGGGAGGTTTGGGTTCTCAGTGATAGATTGTGGCATATGGAATTGGATTCTGAACAATCTGTGTGTGTGTGTGTGTGTGTTTCTTTCCTGATAATTCTGCTTGCCTGTTGCAAATTATTGCTAACGAAGAAATGAGAGGAGAAATTTGTCTTTCCTGAATGGATAGAGACTACAAAAAGGTATTTGAGTTTCTGTCCTAAAGAAGCCAAGAATTATCACCCTCTCTGGGTTGAAAATTTGTGATGAATATGGTGTCCTGATGAACTTTTGGGTATTTCACATTTTTAGGAATAAGAGCTACAGAAGGCCAGAGGAATATTGAAAGCAAAAAGAGGATAAAAGGATAAAATGACAAATAGGAAAAAAGGAGAAAGGAAAGAACTTACTGGACATCAGTGGGTGTCTTTGCACATTGATTGTAAAACAACTCATATTCTTTCTCCTATTGATATGCCATTTTAATTCTACATAAGTTAATTGAATCTTATGTGAAATTTCTATTTAAAACAATTTGTGGGATGTAGAATGAGTGGCTTTCTTTTTGTATCTGTTTATACTTATGTGTCTATTAAAAAGTAGTCTATTTAAGTAAAATCAGATGTGGATGTAAGACATTCTTTAACCTTCGATATAATAAGTAAAATTAATTGAGTAAAATATAGAAGTGGAATTGATATTTATTTAAACTTACCATAATATCATGACTGAACTTCCAGTCCTAGAAAATATTTCTGGTTTATTCTTTAGACAACAGAGTACAGTGGACTGCTGTGACTTCCACAGTGTCGCGAGCAGAGTTTAATTCTTCTCAAACACTGTGAGGACAATAGATAGACAGGAAAGACTTTGTAGTATATTTTAGATCACTATTTGTCTCACACACAATCTGGATTCTCAAGCAAATTTTTCTCAGTCTTGTCTAATTGCTACCAGTATGATTTGTCTTACTGAGGCTATGAATTAGATGATATATAATGAAATTCAAGTATCCATTGGCAATCACCACAAACCTCAATATTTAAATTATCTGAATATGTTTCATTTCAGATCTGAAGATGGTCTTTAATGTTCACTTTGAAATAACTGCTTCACTGAGTAAGACATTGTAATGATTATCAGTATGTCGTGGTTTGACTTTGGCCAAATGCCAGGGACCTACGACATCTGCTCTCTATGCTCTCTCCTGCTGCATTTACGCAGAGGAGAGGACTCAAACTAACACAAACACACTGGACTCATGAGTTGAGATGAGGCACTGGTGGGGAGGGGACGCATGAAAACATGAGCAAACAGGTGAGAGACTTAAGTTGCAAAGTGATTTATTAACCTAACAGAGTCAGAGGATCAATGAGAGGTAAAAATAAGCTCTTAAGACACCATTTCTTCACTCACTCCCCTTCCCTCTTAAGGCACCATTCCTCACCTCACCCCCTCCCCTCCTTCACACAACCCACAGCTCCGGGTGAGGGGCAGGGTATGGGGCTTTTTCTTAGTCAGTCCATCACCACAATTCTGCTACAAACACTGTTTCTCTACTCACCCCTCTCCCTCTTATGACACCATTTCTCAGCTCACCCCCCTCCCTCTTTCACACAAACCAACAGCTCCGGGGTGGGGCAGGGTATTTGGGTTTCCCTTTAGTCAGGGTCAGTCCACCAGGGAGAAGAGTCCTCTACTCAGCCATGGGGTCCCTCCCACGAGAGACAGTCCTCTGAGAACTTCTTTGGCGTGGGTCCAATCTCACGAGCAGCAGCCCGGCCGAAATCTGCTGCAAACACAAGTGCTTGTCCATGGGGTGCAGGCTCCCAAGCCGAGGCCAGGTTTTTTCCATCCCAGGGCCAAGGCCTTTCTCTCTCGTCCACAGCCTTTGCAACTCTCAGTCTCTGCTGGGACTCCCACTGGCTCACAGCTTCCTCCAGGCATCCTCCTGTTCTTCTGGCGTGGGCACCTCCCCACGGGCTGTGGGTGGATCTCTGCACCCCCCTGGACTCCATGGGCTGCAGGGGGACCACCTGCTCCCCCCATGGTCTTCACCACGGCCAGCAGAGTGTTTTCAGGAGCACCTCCTCCCCCACCTTCTCCACTGACCTTGGTGTCTCCATGTTGTTTTCCCTCACATATTTTTACCACCTCCTCCTCCTCCTCCTCCTCTGGCTAAAAAGAAGTGCATGCCCCCATTGTTTTGATTTCTTCTAAAATATGTTTTTATGGAGGCATAACTAACATCTCTACTTGGCCCAGGTTTGGCCAGCAGCATGTCCATCATTTTCAGAGCCAACAGAGAGTGGCTCTGCTGGACAGGGTGCAAAACGTCCAGAACCTTTACACAGGACACACAGGAGCCATCTTTGTGCCCCTCCCTACCCACTAGCAAAAACTGGGCCAAGTAAAACCACCACAAAGTATTTTCTTACTATTTCACGGGCAAATGGAGAGTAAACGGTTCCTATTTCATAGTGAAAGGGGAAAGATGGAGCTAGAAAGGCTGTGGAAAAACACTGCAAAAAATATATGGAGGCCAAGA
This sequence comes from Pardalotus punctatus, assembly GCA_013400915.1. Taxonomy (NCBI): domain Eukaryota; kingdom Metazoa; phylum Chordata; class Aves; order Passeriformes; family Pardalotidae; genus Pardalotus; species Pardalotus punctatus. Next base: position 142,210 of record VZTX01010638.1, on the reverse strand, counting down.
ACCAGCATTGAGAAAGTGATGTTAGGGACAGGAATGAATGGAAGCACATAAATGGTCTCAGTATCAGGAATCAAAGTAGGGCAGAGGTAAAACAAAGGCCAGAATCTTTAGGAAGAAGAAAAAATACAAAAGGAAAGACAAGGACAGAAACAAGTATTTAAGCAGGATCTAGACAAGAAAGGAGAGAACTTAAACTGTATTAACTGATAGTACAAGGATCCAGATTCACTTCTGTAAATCAGACCACAAGATCAGTTCCAAGTTGATTCTACACTATATGTGGTATACACTTGTACTTTTTTTTTCCCCTATATGTGATACTTTTCTTGAAGCAGGGAGGAAGCAAAAGTAGACTTAACATTCTTCAAGGCAGCTTTAAATAGGATAACTCAGGAGACATTTCTGTCTGCTCCTACAGATCCCTGCCTCAGGCAATAAAAGCCTTTGACATTCTCCCTCTTCTTAAAAGAGAGATTGTCCTACATATAATAACCTTGTTCAGTATGCTTCTTTAATATATTTCAATATTTATGTCATAATTATATGGTCATCAATGAAGAAAATCTTACTATATCCTTAACTGTTGTCTGCATTTTCAGATGCTGAAGAAATGGAAAAATGTTTACAGAACCACTACTGATAGCATGGAAACATTTGAAAACGTATCCTGAAGATGCAAGAATTTCAATTTCTGTACTTTCCAGAATAGTATTTACAGAATTTGGTGGTCATGTATAAATACTTGCCAAAGGAACCAAAAGTGTAGGAGAGTCGACACTGTAACAGCCAGATACATCCAGATTTGATGGCTGGAAGTTGAAGCAGAAAAACATCTAAATAATTACAATATCATAATATTATAGTGAAGAAATAATAATTGAAGAAATAAAGACTTTTTAAGTATAAGCTAGTATTTTCAAAGTCCCAGGGGGATGAAGCATCATGTTGATCCATGCCTTACAAACACATCTCATTTATCAGACTGATTTATTAGAGGTCTCTGATACAAAAAAATATAATTTTAAAAGGTCAAACTATAAACATTAAAATAAAGCAAGATCTTGTTCTTTCAGTTCTGATCCTCTTCTAATCAGTGGATACACTGCTATTTCACACTTTGAAATACATTTTTCATATTGCTTTTTTTGCTGAAGCTGGGGCGCATTCTAAATTAGGAATTGCCAAGTAGTATTAGATGAAAGTTGTGCAAAGTTTATATATGATAATGCATATGAGTCACTTGAAGATTGGGCATGCAAAAAGTTAATTGTTTTGGACTGGTTTTTTAGTGTTACTTCAAACATCTTCTGGAGAGTGTACTGAAGTAAGTCAAACAACTAGCCAAGAGGTATGTAAAATCCACAAAGAAATTCAACAAAACAAATCAAAACCAAGCATCCTACACCCTCTCCCCCCCACCAAAAAAACCACAAACAAACGAACCAAACAAAAAAAAAAAATCCAAGGAAAGAAACAGAACGAAACAAAACCAAAGCCACCCCCACCAAACAAAAAACAAAACCAACCAACCAAAAAACCCAAAACCAAACCAAAACAAAAAAACCCCACCAAAATAAAAAACAAAACCAAAAGAAAACCCCACTCAAACAAAGCAATACTTATTTTCCCCTAATGTTTCCTTGCCCATGGCTTGTGGGCACTCTGTAATGCAGCAGGAAAATATAGTAGAGCACTTCTGTTCTTCCATCCCTGGTCAGTGTGTGGTAGTCAGAGAAAAGCCAGATAAGCCTGGTGCCATTTATTGCTGAAATACAAGGAGAAATACAAGGATACTGACAGCTTTACAACATGGATAAATGTTTTGAATGATACCATTTCTAGATGCCTAGTTGTGCAATCCCTCTGCACTTATTTTCTTAGAGGAGACAGAATTGTATCAAGAACATATTTCTGTTCTTATCATAACAGACTCCAGTGACTCGAGTTTTTTGCTAACCTTATGTCTTGTCTGGTCTACACCTTTATTCTTTATGATTGTCTATTACCTTCCCTGAATTTCACTCGAATATCTGTCCTGCTCTTCAGTCCTTGTCAAAAGCAATACTGTTTCAAATATTTTATTACCAAAACTTAAAAAACATGTGATGTTGACTTCACAAAGGAATTTTCTCCTTTGTTACCAGAGATACTGTCTTACTTGAAACAGATATTGTCCTTTCCACCTCACATTAGGACAATATACTGATCTTAATTGCTTTTAAGGAAGAACTTCACATTTAGATAATTTCCTTGTTTAACTTTTATAACATTTGCAGAGAAACATCTACATTACAGTATTGACAACTCTGAGAGACTAAATTTATGAACATGAACCAAATGTGAATTGCATTTTTCATTAAATAAATTTGAATGTCATATTCTCATAATAGTAGGGAAAATGAATTGAATGTACTTGACAAGAAAAAAAATATTTTTTTTTTAAATTCACATTTCTTCCTTATTAGTTTTATAGATATGACAATTTCCTGTGTCAATACATGTTTTTGGTGGCCTGATTCAGAACATAAAAAGCAGATGGTGCTCCATACTTATAAATAACATATAAATATGTTCATGAAGGTAATTTTCAGACTACTCAAACTATAGGTATTTTTTCATATTCTACTTCAATGACAGCCAATTCAAAAATAAGTATCATAAAATAATTTGCTTTGTTAAAGGCATTTGTTTTCTCTATCCTCTAATGCTCCCTTAAAGATGCATTGTAAAGAATGTTTGTAGACAGTTCATAGGAGAAATTGTGTTGATCAAAATTCAGGCAAGTTTCAAATCCCTCATTCGATTAATTTATGATTAGTTAAAGAAAAAGAATTATTTTTTTCTTGAGAACAATTCATGTTAATAAAAATACTTTGGTTTTATAACCTTTTATCTTTCTGAAAAAGGGCAAAGGCAATGAGTCTCCTTGGTGTAGGAAATGAGACAGAAAGATTAAGCCATATATCTGTATCCCTTGGTTTTTTTTTTGCTTGCAGAACTGGCCAGAAAAGATGTTAAGAGACTATAGCTTGTAAAAGGAGTGCCAGTGCTTCTCTATTTAGTATGAATAAAATACCTTACCTTTTGCTTTTGCTGTGTCATTTAAATTTTAATTTTCACCTTTCAGTTTTTCTAACACTGCAAAAATTGCAAAATAAGTAGAAGTGTATCATACAGATACATGCTAAAGTCTTGAAGCACCAAATTGAATTTTCTGATGATCATTTCTCACACCTCCAAAATAAACAAACTGAAATCTACTATAAGTCAAAACTTTTCACTGCTAATTCTGGTTTTCACACTGTTCCCATATACTATTCACAGTACTAGCTAAGATTTATTGAATTGGTATATTTAGTATAGAAATACTCTAATATTAGTCAAATTGAAAGGGGGAAGAAATTAACCAATAAAAACTTTGATTTATATTTTCATTAATTTACCAAATAAAAAAAAGGAAAAATACCATAAGAGCATTTCTTACTTTTTTTCCTTTTTTTGTTGTTGGGGGGGGGGGGGGGGGATGAAACCAACAAACCATGTAAACAAGCAAACAAACAAAAGCAAAAATGAATCTAATCAAAACTGCCTTAGAAATTAAGGAAGCCTAGTATTTCCCTCAAAATATCAAGGTATTGCATAAGACCCATTGTAATTGATCAGCTTTATTTTTTTCTTTCAAATATCAGGTTGTAGACTTACTAGGTGATTTAATACAGAAGGCATGTGGATCCTATTCCCTTTTTACTCTTCAACAAAATATCTTTTAAGAGTAAAAACCATTGCTTCTTTAGAAGAAACTGAAAGAGGTAGGTTATTTATAAACACGTAAAACCCTTACAGTGCGACAGGCTGTTATGGACTGCTATTCAAGGCTTTTTTGCATATGACCCAGTAGACAAAATCCAAGAGTAAGTAAAATCAAGATGAAATTAGATACACTCTGTCAGTGTATTAGAGATTTTCTGTCTTCAGACTTCTTCCCCATAGTCAAATTCAATCAAATGAATTTGTCAGCTTCCAAAGGTATAATACCAACATAAAGCAAAGAGACACAGTATAAAATTAAATAAACCCAATAGTTTTGTTGACTAAAAGTTGGTCATTAATAATTGTATTGTGTAGAATATTGACTAAAGCAAATTGCCAACCCACTCAAATCCTTTGCTGGACTTGTTTAGCAACCAGAAACCTAAATTATCCAATTTCAGACCATATTTGATAAGAAAAGGATATTTAATTTTTCCATTGTCAAAGTAAAATAAAGTAGTTTGGCAATTGCAGTATTCTGGCTATCAGTATTCTGTAATGTGATAAGATAGAAAAAGACAGATGAACAGTTGCTACTGAAAGCAGAGTATTTTTTTCTCAGTTTTCAGTTAAACATAACTGTAAAATACAATCTATTCAAATATTTTAAGGATTGACTTTGCTACAAGAAAATTTGGATTAAATGGCCCTTAATTACAGAATGGCATTATATACATTGAAATATTAAGCCTTTTAAGTGGAACTGACTCAGTAAGTCATAACCATGCATTTAGAATCCTGTTTAATTGTCCTAAGTGTATGAACTCTTTGTTTCTTGTTAATAATCCAGGGCTTTTCTTCTTTCTGTGGAGCTTTCTTGAAAATCCAAAGGTCTTCCCTTGTTTAAACTAATGATCAATAGTCTTTTTCAGTTTTATAGTATTCTAACAGAAAAAGACAGAGAGGTTCCCAAAAAACATCCTTTTAGATTATGTTTTCCTTTGGGAAGCAATAATTTAGGCCTTAGACCTCTCAGTATATATTAGTACATTGTCTGATTTTGCCCCTACAATATTATTTATAGTTCAATATTTCTCTAAATGTCTTAACAGTACAGACATAGTTGTTACAATCCCAGAAAACTTTCTTATTTGATATAGACCAATATACATTTCAAGCATAACATTTTGCAGCTATTATGTATCTATATAAAATTATATATATTAAATATCTATAGTTATGATATATATCCTGATCATGTTTTCATTTTTTATGAATATTGATGGCTAAATTTAGGAGCATTCAAAGCCCAAGCAATTAACCTACAAATAAAAGCATTTAAATTTGGCTTGGCAACCTGCGTTTCAGGAATGGAGCAGGTCACAATTTCATATTGAGACCTAACCATTCCGGCTGCCTCTGGTATTTTGATTTCCATAGAAAATAAACCCAAATGCACTGAAATACAATAGCTTTAAACTATAGCACTAATTTCTCTGAATGAACATTACCTGAAATGCCTGCACTAGGAAGTAGGAAGTAGAAAATGGGAGCTAAGCTATGAATGCAATCATTGATTTCTGATGGGTAATTTAGAGCTGAAGTAATGCTTAACACTTCTGAATCACTGTCTAGAGGTGTCTGCATTTTTATTAATCCTGTAACATGTTTAAGTAAAATTAGGTCCTAAATTAGGTAATTTAGGCTAATTTGAACTCCTAAATTAGCCTATGAAACCTAAGTTTATGAATCATAAACATACCATGGCATGGTGGTTTCCTGAAACTTGTAAAAATTTGGGCAAATATCCATAAATGAGACAGTGAAAGGACAATCGATAAGGACTGAAATTGGTTATCTTTTCAGAAAAAATAAAATAATGGAGAATAAACTGTGATTTTCAGACATGTAATAACTTCTGTATTTCAATTACATAAACATGATGTTTTTTCTATGCTAAACCTCATGAAAAGGTGAGTGTTCAAATCTCATTTATTCATTTTATAACTGAAAAGGACCACAATATGAGATAATCTGTGTTATTTTAAAATAGATAGTGAGAATGTGATATTTAATTCATAAGTCTAAAATTTTATTTTGTTTTTCTAAATGGGGGGAATCTACAGGTATTTCCTTTTTAAAATTTATTGTATATGGCACTTTACAGTACTGAAATTCTACAAAAAGGAATACCCACAAAATCATAAAACAAAAAGAGAGGAAAAGCAATGAGAAATGGGGGGGAGGGGGAGAAAGAAGACATGAAATTATTTTAGTATTTATGGTCAATAAAGAATAAGGTTGTTAAATTTCTGGCTATAAGTCATAAACATTTGGATTGTAATTAAAATTTGAGACAAAATATTTGATATAGTTAAGAATAGTTAATTATTGAAGACATTGTAAAATACATTCAAACTGAAAGGGCAAAACCTCAACTTATGTAAAAGTCAGAGGTCAGCAAACTGCAGTAGAAGAATAGCAATGTATCCTAGGCAACATTCTGCCTCCAAATGTCTGTATTAGTTTTGTGAGATCTTTTGAAAGCTGCTGTCACCATCCACCATCCATCTCATGGGATTTTGCACAGGGGGGAGCACAGATTTACTACACAATTGTTTTTTTCTTGGTGACATAACAAAGGATACTACAGAAACATTCCTGTCAATCATCTTATGATATTCAGTGTATAAATATGATAGCTGCCATAAGCTCAATATAGATCTTCAGCTCTTTTTGATTACTTAGCAAATGCAACTCCTATGCTGTCTACAGGGAAAGGGTGCGTGAATGAAAAGCAGCAGCTGAAAGCTCAGCATAAGATAAGAAATATATTTGATGGACTGGAAGAAGCACTAGGTGTGAGATGTCAGATAATTTCTAACAAAAATAACTACATTTATAGGTAATTGAAAAAACATGGATTTTTTTTCCCCAGTATTTTATGATGTTGTAGCAGAAGCCTGTGCTTTTAGAGAATTGAAGAAATATTTCTATCTGCTCACATACTTTTTTACCTTGAAGTCTTCTTATGTCCAAAATACTCTGTCTAGGGATAAGCCTAAAGTTGTTGGAATTTTTAACTATGATTTAGAATTCTTCTCCCTCTTTGTTTCAAGCCCACTCACCCACTGCTGTGTAGTGATGAAACCTGTCTCTTTGACAACTGCAACACACCTTTCCATTTCTGAGCTATCTTTCCTCATGGGTATTGATTACTGACACGTTACCCTTAGCAGCCAGTTTAAAAACCTATTTCACTCACCCAGGTCTTAGCTAGCTCTTGTCTTTTCCTTAATATGTTCTGTTTACAAGCTTAAACAGATCTTTTAAAATAATTTATAACATTAACTCTGACTGCCCCTCCCTCTCTTGCTTTCACTAACCTTTTCTTGCCAGTGAGATTGCCTGCCATACAGGGGTCACAGTTCTAACAGCTTTTGCCAGAGGCCAGCTTCAGGCTGTGCAGCTGGGTTTGCATGTCCCTTCACACTACCTGAGGGCACAGCAACACAAACACAACACATGTTTTTCAACATTCAATGAAGCCATCAGCAATTTTTTTGTAATGCTTTGGGAAAAAAAAACAACCCAGAACATATCCTACTGTTACAATAAGTATTGTGCTCTGGCTAGGTGAGTATATAAATGTGATTATCTTTTAAGCTGAAGTTCTTGTCTCCAGGGGCTGTCTACCATCCCGCAATGTGTTGAAATTTCCCTACAGCTATAACATAGTAGGACCACTGCAGAATTTTTCTTCTTTATTTAATCTCCAGTCTTCTGTCATGTTGAAAGGATGGTGATGTTTTCTTTCTGGTAAAGAGGCTAACAATTTGATCCAAGCTGATCTCCTTCAATGGGCCAAAATCAACATTATGACTGCCAGAAAAATATTCAGGATTCCTTGACATAAGTTTAAAACTTATACCAGTTTTTGGAGGTAAAATTCTATGCCAGAACATTTCAAAGACACGTACAAATTTTATTACAAAACATTATTCATTAGAAGTTAATCTTCATTTCATGTTGTCTTATCTGTCAGTGAGGGTTGCTCAGAGATTTACTCATTTTAACTGAAAAGAAAGAAGTTTTACTCATTGTTGCAAGGCATCTTGAAAGAACCTTTTTATAAAGGCCATGTATTCAAATGATTTTTACCCTTTTAAATTCTTAATCTATCTCAGTGCACAAACATTAATCAGGGAATACAAAAGCTTCATTCAAGGTTGAAAAGGCATTGTTTATAGTGTTTGTGAGACATTAGCACCTCTCAAGAGTCTAATGAGCCCTAAGGAGATCTGAAACTCATAAAGAGAGAGTACCATAACAAATTCAGAGCTGGAAGAATTCACTTGCTTAATAGGAATCATAGAATGAGAGTGGTCTAGGTTGGAATCAACTGTAAAGATCATTCAATCCTCCTGGCATGTCAGGGACACATTAGAAATAATTTGGGAATTTTGTACGTGAGAAAACTTAATATTCCTATCAGTAAGGTTCTAAAGGCTTTTCTCATGTTTACTAGTAATTGGCAAATTATAGATAAATTTGTTAAATTAATAAAAGAATTGCCTTTTAGGAGAGAAAAGCCACACAACATATTTCTGCTTTTTCATGTTTATTATTTTTACTATAATATTTATGTTTATAATTAAAACAATACAATTATGGTTATGAAATCATAATGGTTTTGCAAAACATTACTATATAATTAATTTCCAGATGTCAAAGCCTGAGCTAGCCTTCTTCAGGTGACTTCATAGACATGCACATGTTGATAGGGGGATTCTGTTCTCTTTTATATAACTCCCTTAACAGGAGGTAAATTATGCACTAGTGATATCTTTTTCATTTGAAGACAAAAGGATCTCCAACTTAGTAGCACAGACACAGAATTTAGGATAGGATTTTATTCTTAAAATGTAGATATTTTATTGATTTTTGTTGATATTTTATTTTTTCATCTGTGACACCCACAGAGCACTGGCAGGCTCTGCAGGACCCATGGGATAGCTGCACTCATTTACAGAGATAGATTAAACCCAAAATTAATATCCTATGGTTTCTCAGAAGGCATTATGTTTTGTTACAGATCATTCTTCATGTAGCTGGGACATCTTTAGCCAAGCACAAAGAGATATAAGCAAGTGGACTATGCTCAAGTTACAAGTGCAAAGCAATTGTTCATTGGTTAATGCAGATAAGAGATATCAAGGATATAGTGAGTCTTCAGGCTGAGCAAGAGTATGCTTAACATCCCAGCCATGTGCCCCAATAACCTGTCTAGTTATGAATTAGAATAACTGTAAAATACCCATATCTAGTTCAGAATTAGACTACATTATCCTGTTTAGAGTGTGAAAGTATAGGGAGGACTGGTAGAAAAGGAACCTCTGAGACACACAGTCCGGAGTGCAGCTGGAGCCTGTATGGGATACCACACTGTTCCTAAAATGGCCGTGTTCAGGATGTTGAATCTTTAAAATGAATTGTCCCCTAAAACTGTTGGGGTTTTTTTGTTGTTTTTTTCTTTTTTCCTTTGCATCGACTATAAATGCCTGTAAATATAATTCTACTTATTGTTTATATACAAATTTAGCAGAAAAAAATCCTCAAGTACAAAAATTTGTGTGTATGTAAGGTTATCAAACATGAAGACTGAAGTACTGACTTTGTCATTTAAAAAAAAACAAGCAAATATAAAGACTAAATGTAACATATCTGTCATAGACATTGAAATTTTAATTTTCATAATGTAAAAAAAAAAATAAATGGAAGAAACAGACAGCAAATTACTGCAAAGTTTGCTTCATGTGTTAATAAAAGTAGCACCTAAAGGAAAAGTGTCTGGAAAAAAACATTATATCCCATTACTATTTATTCTTGTTCTGCGGTCTTAAGGCTAGATCCACAGAGCATCAATGATTTTGTGCCTTGTATAACCATTTAAGGGTTAAGTAACTATGTACTATTGTATATCTATCAGTAACAACTCAATCAGTGATATAACCATGGAAAACTCAGTTCACTTACTGCCTAAACCTGGAGGTAGATAAGATGGTTAGGTTTCTTCCAGTAAAATTCCTCAAAGCCTACATATTTTTTTCCACTTCATTCTGAAAATTGTCAGGGTTCAAGAAATATTTCATGAAGCAATATTAGTTTTCATTTTAATGAATCAAAAATTTTAATCACAGACAATTTCATAGCCACTGTCATACAAAAAAAGGAAAAGCCAACCTCTTTTGTGAAACTGGGAAAACACTTTCACAAAGGTGAAAGGTCTTCTGGGGATAATATATTCAAATTTAAGTGGCCAAGTGATGGAAGCTGTGGCACTTTGTTTGTTTCACTGCATTGATTTGGTTCTTTTAGCTGACCACAACATGAATTTCTAAGGAAACTACTGAAAAGACCAAAACTAAGCTTCAACCAGCAGAAGCAGTGCTGAAGATGTGGCAGCTGATGATATTCATGGTATACCTGTTCAGCTCTAGCTCAAACCATAGTGACTGCTCACAAAAATTTCCATTTCATCTTTTCTGGGATTAATTTCTGGATGTTTCACAGCTTTAACAAAATACCTTCAAAAGCACTGACTGAAAACAACTCAGGTGAAACTATTCTTTAAGCTGACTGTAACTTCATCCTCATGCAATTTGTACAAGATTGTAACAAAGGAGAAAGCTAGAAGAGTCTTATTGAGGTAAAGAAAGAATAAGGTATCAGAAGCAAGAGAATGCCTGAGTAAAATATCTCTTTTTTTGTTTTACAACAGAAGCCTAACTGATTGGCTTCGATGATTATGTGAGGAAAATTGTCTAAGTTTGGATGTGACCAAGTTATTCCAATTGATATTGTACAAATATTAGCTCTCAATTCGGAGCTCTCCTGTCCTGCCCTCTCCTCTCCTCTCTTGGATATGTGCACACGGTTTCCATACATATTTATAAACCATAATGTTATTCACTCTCCCAATCTTTATTTTTCAAGGATGAGTTAATAAAGCTCTTTCAGCTACCCTCAACAAACTCAATTTAAACAACAACTTAATATTAAATATAGTCATCATTTGGAAAGAAGAGACCTATGGGTAAAATACCACAAGATATAAAGCACTGTTTTGAAATCCTCTGTGTGTGAAAAATGTTTGAAAGCTTTACCGTTTTTTATCTTTCATTTTTGAATGACATTTGAAAATTATCCATTAGTTAACACATTTAGCTAAAATTCTGTGTGAACTTTGCTCACCTTTCTTTTGATGTATTGCTAAGCATCTATTGAAGTTTACTGGTCTGAATTTGATAAGCATTCACCCAGACACAGTCTGTATCTCAAGAGGGGAAGATCCAAAGACACCAGTGACTATTCTTTTTTTTTTTTTTTCCCATTTGTCTCTCTTCTACATTATTTTGGTGCTCTTTATTTTTTTTAATAGGCAATAAAAGAATAGTCTTAAAGCTCCAATCATATTATGAATGTCAACATTTTCATAGTGGGCTACTATTTTGATAATGACTCAGCTCATTCTTGTAAATGATGAGAAAATAGGTAAAAGACAGCTGTTGCTCCTAAAGTTTCCATAAAGCCTGTCTGTGTGCAAGTACACCTTAAAAAGTACTTTATGATATAAATTCAGATTTTTCAAATGCACATTGCAGATCTAATTCTCTCTGAAAATAAAGCTCCTCAGGAGAGACTTTGTATTTTCACATGCATAGTGCTCATCATGAAAACTAATAAATAAATTTTTAGATAATGTTCCCTTGAATTTAATATCCATTTGAGGATTTAAAAATAATTAATCAGATAATAATATAAAGTTTATTAAAGACAATACAAAGGGGCCATATTTTCTTCATTGTGATTTTTCATCATCCTACTTGTCTTCACGATTAATGTATTTTTCTCTCTATAATAGGAGATACCAGAAATTATTTAAGTGGAGTATATTCACTGGGCCAATGCCTTTATAAACTAAGGACTCTTACATTGCCCTGGAATCATGAATATATCTTTAAGTCTATATAAATGCAACAGTAATAAAATTGTCATCTTGGTATTGTCAAAGCAGTTGAATAGGTAACTGGGGAATTTATATGCTTTTATTTCCATTTTTATTTCAGTGGAATTTTGTGATTGGAAAGAAAATCTGTAGCACATATAAGTAACACACAAGCTGGGAAATGCCAAATGAATAAGCATTTATTTTAAAATTATTTTTGTGACAGATACACATTTATAACATAAGGTATAACTTGAAATACTCTTTATAAATTAGGAGATGATCAATATTATTAGAACAGTCATGATGATTCAAAATACTGAACACAGCTGAGAACAGAGATTAAACTTGAAGACATCAAGAAGATAATTTTTTCTTTTCTTCCCAGAAATGACAAGTGAATTATAGTCACTTAACTTTTATTTTCATGACCCCCAAATATGTCTCTTTTCACACTCATGTTACATTCATTTTCTGTAATTTTTTATGCTCAGATAAGGAAGACCTACTACTCATTTATAACTGAGAAAAATATCTCCTGAGGAACATGTGAAAAACACAAATCTCCAAGACTTCCTTACGTCTCCTTGGTGTTCTGCTTTGTTCACTGGCTGTCCTAGGAAGGGATGACTCAGGACACGTTTGCAGGGAGTAGGATTGTTTATATTCTTCTTCCTTCATGCTCATTATTTTCTACAACCACCATGTTCTTTTGGGACTGTTAGCCATAAGACAGATTGTCTCATCTCTGCAGGAGACAAAAATTTGCTGCAAGAGGGCAAGAACAAGACTTCTCAGCAGTGACCAAAAAAAAAAAAAAAAA